>BMAV01010927.1:62225-83175 GCA_019973955.1 Trichonephila inaurata madagascariensis
ACTCAAGCTTTGGGCCTCAAGCCCAAATACGTGCTTAACATCAGTCAAGCTTAGGGCCCCCTAGAGTCCCTCGCCCCCTTTCCTCAATACAGGGGTTGCGAGGGGTGTACGTTACGCCTCTGATAATCATTCATAAAGATGTTTCCGATAAAAAAATTTAGAATATAACTAATACAACTCCAAAATAAATTTGAAATTGTTTAGTTATATTGAGTTGATATTATATTTAGTTATATATGTGTAGAGTAGATATAACTGTTGATCTTCGTTAAAAAAGGGAATGTAAAAACGAAGTATTTATTAGACGCAAGAAAGGTATTAAATTTGTGTTTGTACATGTTAAAAGAATTAACCCTTTTATATACCGCATTATGATGTACTACAATTTTTTCCTTGCAATATTTTTTTTGAGTCAATACAGTGGAAGTTTAAGGATATGCATAAATAAAATACTTAACTCTGGGAAATTTAATCCGTTAGAGTTAATTAATTAAACTGGAACTCTTTAAAGTACCGTCAGTACACATGGAGAGTTAAAATATTCTCATAATACAAAAAGTCCGAATGAGTTTTTCAATTCTGTTTTAACTCTTAAAAATGCTAAATAAACAGAGAACATTAATATTTTGCGCCACAAAAAATCTATTTTTGAAAATTATAAATTCTTTAAAATTTACTTACTTTTTTTACACATAATAGGTTTTATACATAAACTTATTTTGATGAAATTCAAAGAAACAGTTTTTTTTCCCATTAATACACAAAAATTCTTCACACGGTATAAGTTTTGATTGAGGTTTCGATTGAATGCTTTTTATAGCATTGCATTTTCTGAACAGGACTACTGCACCCTTGATCGTCTTCAATCTCTTTATCGTCTTCTTCAGAATCTGATGAAAATTCCAGCAGATTATTTGTCTGGTCTTCTTCATCTGAAGAATCATTTGTTAGTGCATCACTGCTTTCAGATGATAGGTTCTGTAATAAATCCAAGGCCTTTTAAAGACTGAGCTTCTATTTTATATACATTGTATGAAAAGGAAAAAGTAATAAATAATAGCACCTTGAAAACATCCCAGTATTGTTAAATCTCAGTTATACACAAAGTAATTAAAATGTTGTTAATTTTTTAATAAAGAGTAGATATTTCATTTAATTGTATGGCAAAAAAACTCAGTTTCAAAGTTCAAAATTTTTTTCAAAATGTTAAAATAAAACCAAAAAAAACGTAAAATAAATAAGTTAAACTAAAAATGAATGCCAGAAAAAGCATAACTCTATTATACTATAGTAATAATAGCGCTACAACACAACGAAAAACAATAAGCTACACGGACGAAAAATAAACACTAAGTTTTTTCTCTAACATCCAGTGTATTGGTGGTACTTATAAGTACCACAAAGTTATTCAATTATAAAACCAATTATAAACACTGTTTACTTAAAATAAATACTAAAATCGTTTTCTAAGGTTTTAACTAACATATAAAAAAAGACCTTTTGACATTAACTACTTTTTCGGAACAAAAATGACAATCTTTGCAATCCAATCAATATGTCAGCTGAAAACGGCAATTTCTGTTTTAAAACTATGCCCCTTCCTCGCTAAAATACTCATCATAGAACCCATGCTGCCATTTATTCTTGAAGAAGATAATTAAAAGAATGTTCCTATATCAAGTACCATCAGAATATTCGTAAAAATGGTTCTTCTATGTAATTTTAAAGTGAGTGGTACTTGTAAGTACCGTCGGTAGACAAAGGGTTAAAGTGATATCAAATATTTTTATCCGCTTAGGAATTATAAACATTTATTTAACTATCAAAATATGATGAAGAAATAAAACTTGGATTCAAAATTCCTTAATCATAAGAGAAGGTATTTTTTATTTTTTTTTTTTAATTTTAAATTTTTCTTTTTTTTCCCCTTTTGGGTTTTTTTTTTTTTTTTTTTAAAAAAAAAATTTTTTTTAAAAAAAATTTTTTAATTTAAAATTTTTAAAAATTTTTTAATTCTTTTTTTTTTTAAAAAAAACCCGGGGGAAAGAAAAAAATTTTTCCCCTTTTTTTTTTTTAAAAATTTTTTTTTTTTAAAAAAAAAAATTTTGGGGGGGGGGGAAAAAAAAAATTGTTTTTTTTTTTTTCCCAAAAATTTTTAAAAAAAAAGGGGGGGAAAAAATTTTAAAAAAACCCCCCCAAAAAAAATTAAAAAAAAAAATTTTTTTTTTTTTTAAAAAGGGAAAAATAAAATTTTTTTTTAAAAAATTTTTTTTTTTTTTAAAAAATTTAAAAAAAACCCAAAAAAAAAAAAATTTTAAAATTTAAAATAAAAAACCCCCCCAAAAAAATTTTGGGTTTAAAAAAACCCCAAAAAAAGGGGGAAAAAAAAAATTTTTTTTTTTTTTTGGGGGGTTTTTAAAAAACCAAAATTTTTTTAAAAAAAAACCCCCTTTTTTTTTAAAAAAAATTTTAAAAGGGAAAAAAAAAACCCAAAAAAAAAAATTTTCCCAAAATTTTTTTTTAAAAAAAACCCCTTTTTAACCCAAAAAAAAATTTAAAACCTTTTTTTTAAAAACCCCCCCCCGGGAAAAAAAAAAAAAAGGGGTTTTTTTAAAAAAAAAAAAAGGGGGGAAAAACCCCCCAAAAAAATTTAAAAAATTTTTTTTTAAAAAAAAGGGGTTTTTTTTGGGGGGAAATAAAAAAATTTTTTTTTTTTTTAAAAAAATTTTTTTTTTTTTGGGGGGGGAAAAAAAAAATTTTAAAAAAATTCCCAAAAAAAAGGGAAAAAAAAACCCAAAGGGTTTTTTTTTTTTTTTTTAAAAACAAAAAAAAAAAATTTTTTTTTTTTAAAAAAATTTTAAAATTTTTTTTTTTTTAAAAAAAATTTTAAAAAAATTTAAAAATTTTTTGGGAAAAAAAAATTTTTTTTTTTTTTGGGGGGTTTTTTTTTTTTAAAAAAAAACCCCCAAGGGTTTTTTTTTTGGGGAACCGGGCCCCTTTCCAAAATTTTTCCCCCCTTTTTCCCCCAGAAGGAAGCACCTGAGCTCTGGCGATGCGAAACCTTTCCCCTTTTTTTTTTTTAAACACCCAAGCCAAACAGGCATTCATGGGGTTTTTTTCATGCCCTATAATCATACCAAAAGGCCGCTGTCGATTTTCTGCATCATGAAAAAACCACCGCCTTTAAAAGGGCCCGGGGTCGAACCCGCAACTTTAGGTGCAGAAGGCCAGCGACAAACCAACCCCCCACCCACCGGGAGGCCCCAAATTGTAAATTAGTTGATTTTTTCGAAGAAATTGAGCGAGTTTGAAAGGATGTTTTTAAATTTAATAAAAAGTATGTAACATGTAAAAGTTTTTTTTAAGAATAAATAAAAGTATTTTCTCTTCAATCTAAAGAGAGGGCATTTCGATTTTTAAGAATTGCTAACTTAAAAAAATAATTATTCAAGTGTTGTATTTTTAATACACATATGATCCCCACTGCAGTTTCAAGTCCCGTTATTCTAAGCCGCTGTGTTCTTCATGTTGTTTACAGGATAATGCTTGGATATGCAATTATTTGAGGATTTAAAAATATTTTTTTTTTGGAAAGGGGGGTTGTTTTCCAAAATCAAATTTTCTGTTGTGTATTTATGAAGAAAATTGTACGTTTGTTCAGTCTTTTACAATAGGGATAATATTGTGTATATGAAAAATAAAAATAAATGCATTTACCCCTTTTTGGGGCTAAAACCACGAAAGATCAAAAGGGAAAAAATCCTACATGCAGTTGTAATGCTTCAAAACGTTTGGTATAAAAAAACAATAAATTGTACTTCTGTGAAATTTTGATTTTTTTATGCCTGAAAACATTATAAGATAACGTATAAATGTGAATTTATTATTTTTAAAAATTAAATTTTTAAAAACTTTTTAAGAATTTAAAATATATATTTTTGGGAAAAATTTAAAAATTTTAACTTTTTAAAATCCTAAAAAACCCATCTTCGAAATCAGTAAATTTACAAAATATTGAACCTTTTGGGGGTAAATTTTATTGAAATGATGCCCCTCTCTTTAAAAAAATAATATTTTCCCTCGTTATTTAGATGCATTTTGTTAAACTACTTTTTAAAACCCAAAAAAAAAAATTATCCATCCATTTTGATGAAATTTTGATTCAAGTTACTATTATTTACTATTTTTTTTAGTAATACCCTCAAATTTCCCAAAAATTGTTTTTTCATAGGAACCGGGAAGTTTTGACCGTGGAATTTTCTCGACAGGAAAAAATAAATGGAAACAAAATAAAAAGCTTCTAAGTTATATAAACTATGTATTAAAAAAAAATATTGGTTTTGAAATCAATTTTTAAATTTAAATAAATATGAGAGAACTCGAAAACTCAAAAAGTAATCAAATAGAAATAATTTTAGTAATGAGTTTAAATGTTATTCAATTCCTACTATTAGCTTATACTCTCATATATTTATTTTTATCTTGTTCAAATTTTTCAATCGTTAATAAAAACCAAATTTTTAAACGCTCAATAGAACTGAAATTTTTATTACACGATTATTTTGGGTGGCAATGCAGTAATTTAATTATAATTAGTTTAAAATTATTTGTTTAAATTTAGCGCAGACTTTGTTAGCTGCTGAACTTAAAGGGTGTGTTTCTAATAAGACCCAATCATTTACCTTAATTTTTATATCTTTTCTTCGTCTATTATAATATCTTTCCCACCTTTCCTGTTTAATTTTCGTACTAGTCTAGCTTCCCTGAATAACCTCTATATTTTGTATTTTGAATTTTGAATTTTCCCGAAATCATAACTAATTTTTTGAAATGGGGTAATCAATTTTCGACCCAAAAATAATTCAGCAGGTGATTTTCCGTTGTTTCATTTACCGCCGTACGAATAGCGTAAGCAAACTCACGTAAGAATTGATCCCAAGTATCGTGTTGATCATTAACATAATTTGCAATCATTTGTACTATATCTCGATTAACTCTTTCAGTCCGATTTGCTTGTGGTCTATATGCAACAGTCTTCACATGCCTTATGCCTAATCTTTCCTTTAAAGTGCTAAAAAATTTCGGATATAAATTGGGGACCATTATCACTTATTAATTTTATTGGAGCTCCATAACGCGATATAAAGTTATCAAAAAAAATATCCGCTATTATACGAGATGAGGCCTTTTTAAGAGGTATAATTTCAGCCCATTTGCTGAAATGATCGGTTATTACTAAAATATATCGATTACGTCTTATTCTAGATATAGGATACGGGCCTAACAAATCTAACGTCACTATCTCATTTGGATAATTTGATATAATTGGATTTAATCGACCAGCTGGTAACGCGTTTTTATAGTTATGTGACGTCTCTCGCGCCTTTCTGATTAACATGACTCCTATGTTCTTTGACGGCCACGATTAATGGCCAAACTTTTCCAACCCAATACCAAGAAGATAAACAATCATAATATGTAAATGAGATATACTATAAAAGGATATCGTGGTAAGCTTAGAGATAGCATAGCGTAGCAGGCTCAGAGGATTGTAGTGTGGAATCATTCTGATCAATAGCGTGACAAAGCTTAGTGTGAAATCTTGCGGACCAAGAATAAGCAGTCAAGGAAATTTGCTGCATTAGGATCAAGAATCTTCCTATATAAAGTTATAGATTATATTTTCTAGGTCAAGGGACCAGAACTGGAAAAGGTAATATTAGATATAAGTAATTAGATAACGGGGTTATTTAGATAATTGAGATAGAGGATCGAGTTGCGTGATCTGACTTAAATACGTGATTTAATTAGGGGTTGACTCTCACTTTAATTAATAATTGTCAAAATTAGAATTTAAGTAATATAAGTTATTCTTAATAAAAGTTGTATTAAAATTATGTCTCTTCATTTTGATAATCCCCCACCTCTAGCTTACCGGAACCGGCAAGACATGGTCATCAAAGGATGGCTATGTCTCAATGCCCCAAACGTATTTAATTCTGGGTTAGGTAATGTGGTGGAAATACAATTCTACCTGAAATGTATTTTCGGGTCAAAAATGTGCAGAGTTTATCGAGTCTGACAAAAATATACATTTACTTGAAATCCCAAGTAATCTGTCATGTGTTTAAAAAAAGTCATCTCGGGGGAAGGGCTCAAGATTGGTATTCGATATTTGGTTCGTTTTTTTACAAAATACAGCCACGGATTTTGCGCAACTAAAAGCAAAGAAATTTTCCCCGCGATCAAAAAAAAAAGAACTAAGTCGGAGTTTTTCTCAAGCAGGGAAGAAATCGGAGGCGACTGATTTGTTTTTTAGATTACTAAAAAAAAGAAAAAGTTTAAATTAGGAATGTCCCAAGGCTTTGTGGATCATATTTTGTTCGACTGAACCCAGGTACAGGATATGTGGAAGTTAGAAACCACAAAATAGTACAACTTTTTAGAAGTCCTGGCTAAATTCGAAGAAGATATTCTTGCAAATTACAAAGGTTATCAGAACCATAATATAGAAAGACAGGGCAAAATGCGCATAGGATGCCTAATTTTTAAGCTAATGGTAAAACGGAGGGAAATTTGGGAAAAAAGGGTAGACCAAATAACAGAAATAGTTTTTCGAGAATAGCCGTCAAAATAATAGGGGTTTGAGAGGAATAGGTTTAATAATAAGATCAAAAATTCAGCAAAGGGGGTTTCTCATTTCGAAAAAAGGGGAAATGATAATTTTAATAAGGGGGCCGTAGAAATAAGGGTTCAGTGATAATTTCAATCGAGGCGATAGGGCGCAAAGGGGACGATTAAATATTGTGGTTAAAGATCAAACCCAAAAAAGGTGTCGACAAAAAAAATTAACTCTTTCTCCGATATGTATAGCACCCGAGAATTCCCCCGTGCCTATTTTTTAAATAACACATTTTTTAAAGCGCTAGGGACACCGGAGCAGATAAATCTTTTATATGGAAGAATATATAGAAAATTTTTTTTTATAAACAAATAAAAAACCCGGAGCCCAGGTAATAACAGCACAGGGTGGAAATCCCAAAACAGGGGGTTGGGGGTTGAAAATTGGGATCAGACAATTAAAAAGGGTCATTTCTTGCTGAAAAATTTAGAATACCCATGTAGGGTATGATTTCAAAAAAGGGTAAAAAAATCGTATTAGATTTTGATCAAAAATCTTTAAAAAATTCAAAATACACTGGTTGAAGATAATAAGGTAAAAAAAGGGGAATTACACGTTATTGGGTCAGAAATGAAGTTAAACATGGTGGCAAGGGGTTTCCGAAAAAAAAATGGGAATTATAATTTGGGGATAAAAATTTAATTTATAATCAAAGATTTGTTTTCTTACTTCGAGGGGAAAAATTAATAAAAGGGAAAAGAAAAAAGACCCCGTGGGGCATATATATAGATATTTAGAAACCCCGGGAAAATAACTCGGTTAATGCAACGATATTTGGAAATTTGGTGATTTCCCTTTTAAATTTAAGGTTGTTATTTTATAAAAACGCAACGTCATTTGGTGAAATGCGTGTATACATTCCCAAAAACTTTGGAATGAAATAATGAGAGAATTTCATGACAAGCCAATAAGTGGAACGTAGGCAGATTTAAAACGTATCATAAAATTCGGGGGGTTTTTTTTTCCCCACATGAAAAATTTTTTTGATCAATATGTTCTACATGCCATATTTGTTAATATCTATAAAAAACCCTTACCAACTGGTCGGTTAAACAATTATATCGAATTATCCGAATGAGATAGTGACGTTAGTTTTTTGGGCCCCCATCCTTTTCGAGAATAAGACGAAACCCTATATTTTTTGTAATAACCGATCATTTCAGCAAATGGGCTGAAATTATACCCTTTAAAAAGGGCCCTATCTCGTATAATAGCGGATATTTTTGATAACTTTATACCCTTTTAGGGGGTCCAATAAAATTAATAAGTGATAATGGTCCCCAATTTTTCCGAGATTTTGAGCACTTAAGTAAAAGATTGGCATAAGGCATGTAAGACGTTGCATATCGACCACAAGCAAATCGGACTGAAAGAGTTTCGAGATATAGTGCAAATGATTGCAAATTACGTTAATGATCCATGATACTTGGGACATTTTACGTGATTTTGCTTACCATTCTCGGCGGTGAATGAAAAAAGGGGAAAAACCCCGGGTGAGTTTTTTTTAGGTCAAAAAATTGATTACACCATTTCAAAACTAGTTATTTTCAAAAGCTCTAAATTAAAAATTCAAGATAAAAAAAAAGTTTTAAAAGGGCTAGATAAGTACAAAAATTAAACGGAAATGTAAAAATTTAAAAAGCTAAAAAGGACATAAAATAAAGGAAAAATGATTGGGTTTTTTAGAAACACACCCTGTAAGTTCAGCTGCAACAAAGTAGGTAAATTTAAAAAAAATTTGGGGACCTTATAGAGCCCTAGAAGTTAAGAACTTTAATAATATTGTAATATGGAAATCAGGAAAAGATTAACGTTAACGTAGATCAAAAGAATATATCGTCATGGGAAAATGTGACGGGTCAAGTAAAAGGTACCCAAAAGATAAGATCAAGTCAGGAAACTCGTACTTCGGAAAAAAATACACCCAAGGTTAAAAAGTCCAAATGGGAAAGAAAAATCTGCGGTGAAACGTAGGTTAGAGGGAAAAAAGGGGTTGGTAACCAATCTCAATATAAAAATACAGAGAGGACCCATAAAACAAATCCGGAGATCACACCTGGTTCAGTAGGAATGAAAATAAAAAAAAAATTTAAATATAACCCAAAGGGTTTAAAAGATCCCGGTTATCGGGGACAAGTAAAAAAAAAGTGGAAAGAAAGGGTAGTAATAATAGTAATAATAAAAGACAAATGTCATCTGTACTATTTCCAGAGATGAAAAAAAGGAGAAGAATCAACTGAAGTTCCATATGAAAAGAGTTATAATTTAAGGCCACGAGGAGAACAGAAAAAACCAGCCAAGAACACAGTTGGGAAGGCAAAGGGAAAAAAGGGAAAACAAGGAGATTACAACCTTACAACAAAAATTCCGTAACCAAGGGAAAGAAAGTGATGACACCCCATCGTTGAACGTGAATATGGGGGACCGAATATAAAAACAGGTTGTATTGTTTCATTTTTTGGGAAAACTTCCAAAATGGTCGGAAGAATTATTGCAAAGAAGGAAGTCTCGGGGGGTGCTTAAAATTATGCCCAAATCAAACACTCAATGAGTGTTCTTTAATTTTGGGAACTTTTGACTTGTTAAAAATTTTTTTTGAAGAAAAAAATTTGTATTCACAATTTTTTTTACTTGATGTTGACTTCGTGAGATGCGAAAATTCCTTTGGTTATTTGTTATAATGGTTTATTTAAAAAAGTTTTTTAATTGTATAATATGTGTTATATAATTTTTTTGTATTGCTACGTATTATGAGGATCGGTTCAGGGGGAAGCGGCGTAGTCAAGGCATAACAAAAAATAAGGGTTTTCGCCTCATTGGGGTTTTGTTGAAACCAGATGTAGGGATGGAGATAAAAATTTATTGTGATATATAAAAAATATATGTAAAAAAATTTTTATGGAAATAGATACCAAATAGTTTCATTTCAGGGGGGACTGACCCAAAACTTGAAAAAATAGCCCCTTTTTTTCCCGGTGTTAAGAAAAGGGGCAGAATACCCCCCATATGCAGTGTTAGTTTGGGGCTTTGGGGACCCAGAATAATATTTTTTTAAATGTATAAATATTTTAAGTAACGAAATGTAAAAAATGAGAGTGGGCACAAAAAAAAGAATTATTTAAAGTTTTTTATTGGAGTAAAATTTATTGTCACGAGTTTAAAAATTTAAAATTGAATATTAAAATTTAAGATGAGTAATGAAAAATTAAAGTCAAGATAAATTTTGGGAAAATATTAAAGTTAAAAAATTTTAAAATTAAAATTCAATGAAAAATTAAAAGGTAAAAAAATATAAAATTTGTTAAAAAACTGAAAAAACAAAGTCAAATTTTGGAAAAATAAAAGTTAAAAAGAAGTTTGTTTTTTAAAAAACCCGAAAACAAAAAAGGGGTTTGACTTTTTAAAAGGGGAGGAACCCCTTAAACACTTTTCTTTCTGGGGGTTTACTCTGGGTTTAACATGACTCCTATGTTCTTTGACGGCCACGATTAATGGCCAAACTTTTCCCAACAATAAAAAGATAAACAATCATAATATGTAAATGAGATATACTATAAAAAGGGTATCGTGGTAAGCAAATAGCATAGCGTAGCAGGCTCAGAGATTGTAGTGTGGAATCATTCTGATCAAAAGGGACAAACTTGGGGTGAAATCTTGCGGGAAGAATAAGCAGTCAAAATTAGCTGCTTACGGATCAGAATTTCCATAAAAATTTTTGATTATATTCTCTAGGTAAAGGGCCCCAGAACTGGAAAAGGTAATATTAGATATAAGTAATTAGATAACGGGATTATTTGGGAAAATTGAGATAGAGGATCGAGTTGCGTGATCTGACAAAAATACGTGTTTTTTGGTTGCTCTCACTTTAATTAATAATTGTCAAAATTTTTAAGTAATATAAGTTATTCTTAATAAAAGTTGTATTAAAAATTATGTCTCTTCTTTTTGATAACCCCACACCTCTAGCTTACGCGGAACCGGAAAGACATGGTCATGGTGGTTTGTTAGTTATTAACTTGGCACATATGGCATGTAGGACTTTTGATCAATGAATTTTCTCATGTAGGGGGAAATAACAAACGTCCCAAATTTTTTATGTTTCTTTTTTAAATCTTCCCAAGTGTCCGGGAATTTGGGCCCTGTGGGAAATTCTCCCCATTATTTCTTTCCCTTTAAAAAGATTTTGGAATGTATCCCGCATTTCACCTAACGACGTTGCGTGTTTCGCATAAAATAACAATCCTTAAATTTAGACGGAAATCGGGGACCAATTCTCACATATCGTTGCATTAACCGAGTTATTTTCCCGGGTTTCTAAATATCTATAGATATGACCAAATTTTGGGGCATTTTCTGTTCTTTATTAACTGTTCCCGCAAGTAATACTAAACCTGTTTATACAAAAATTTTTTCCCCCTATATTTTCCCACATGATTTTTCGATAAAACATTAGCCAAATATTTAACTTCATTTCTGACCCATTAACCCAAATTTCCCCTTTATCTACTTTATTATCTTCAACCAGCGAATCTTGAATTTTCACGATTTCTGATCAAAATCTAAAATTTTTGATCCACTTAAAATCAACACCTAGAATACATGGGTATTCAAAATCAAACACATGAAATGACCAATTTTTTTTCAAATTGTCTATAATATTCAATTCTACAACCCCCTTTTTTTGGCATTTTGCACCCTGTGCTGTTATTACCGGGGCTCCGTTTTTTTTAATTTGCTTAAAAAAAATATTTTCTATATACTTCTTCCGATATTGATTTATCTGCTCCTTCCCATCCCTTTTAAAAAAATGTGTTATTTAAAAAAATAAACTGGGGAAGTTCTAGGGTGATATACATTCGGAGAAAGAAATGGCGTTTCTCTTGATACTTTTTGGGGTTGATTTTTTTTCAATATTTAATCGTCCCCTTTGCACCCCATCCCTCATAAAATTTTTCCCTGAACCCCTATTTCTAGGGCCCCCTTATTAAAATTATCATTTCGCTATTTCGAAATTGGTAACCTCTGTTGTTGAATCCCCTGTTATTTGAAATCTTTCCTCCGAACCCTATTACTTTGCCCTATTCTCATAAAATCATTTCTCCATTTTTTGGGTTTCCGTCCAACTTCAAATTTCCCCAGTTTCTACCATTAGCATCAAAATTAGGCATCTAGGGGTTTTTGATTTCTTTCTACATTATCATTATTTTAAACCCCTTTTTTAATTTGCAGAATACCCCTTTTCTTTGGTTTCCCAAAAAGTTGTACCTGTTCTGCGGTTCCCACTTCCACATAGTCCGGGATCTGTGGTTCGATGAACAAAAAATATGATCCACCCAAATTTTGCCTGGGACATTCTAGTTCTAAATGTTTTTTAATTTTAATAAAACATACACGAAATCATGGGTTCCTGATTTCTTCCCTGCTTTGAAAAAAAAATTTAGCTTGTAATTTTTCTTTTTTGACCGCGGGAAAAACCTTTAATTCAGCCGACGCGCGAAATCCGTGGCTGTATTTTACTAAAACCGATCAAATTTGGTACCCCCCTTTTACCTTTCCCCAGATGACTTTTAAATAAAAATGACAGATTACTTGGGGTTTCAAGTAACTGTATTTGATTTTCTTTTTTTTCTAGGAACTCTAAAATTTCTCGACCCCGAAAAATACATTTGGGAATAGATTACATCCACCTGCATTACCTAACCCAGAATTAAAAAAGTTCGGCGATTGCAATAGCCATCCTTTCATGTCTGGTACGCGTAAGCTAGGGTGAGGATTTCTAAATGGGCATTATATAATTTTAACACAACTTTTATTAAAAAAAAACGAATTCTTAATTTTAAAAAACAACTTTTTTAAAAAGAAAATGAGCCAACTTCCATTTTAAGTCAGATCCCCTACTAGTCACTTATCTTTAAATTTCGTCTAATCTAACTTCCCAAACAAATATTACCTTTTTTAAAGTCACCATCCTTTAGGTTGAAGAAATACCTATTACGTAATTTTAGATGAGAAAACTCAGGCTTTCTTTAAACTTTTTATTTTAAGGCAATGAGCGTATCCTTCTTCCAAAGCTGGGACGTCAACCTTTATTCCAAACAATTCCGCACTAAGTTATCTCTAGGCTTGCCGCTATATCTCAAAACTTCTATCCTTTTAAAAGTATATCTCATTTTCATATTTGATCCGTTTCTCTTCTTGGTATTGGGTTGGAAAAAGTTTTGCCATTAATCGTGGCCGTCAAAGAACTTAGGGGGTTATGTTAGAAGAAGGACGCGAGAGACGTCACAACTTTGTTGATATGATGCTTATTAAAAACAAGAAATTTTCTGTGATTATTTTAAAAAATGTGAGATGTATATATCATGTATTGGAGTAATCCTTAGATTTTTTTTTTTATAAAAGGGTACTGTAGGCACAACTAAAGTTATGACAAAATTTTATCCTAAATAAATCCAATTGTGTCTTCTTCTCTAATGGGGTTGCGCACATTGGTCCTTAACCTTTGCACACCTAGTACATTCCCCAGGAGCTGGTACCACTTTTCAGTCGGAAATAAGGCGTACAATTACCCAAGTAATTTTGCCCCCAGTTTTTCCCAGAAGGAAGCACCTGAGCTCTGGCGATGCGAAACCTTTCCCTTGCTTTTTAAATTTTGTGAGGCCCCCAACCAAACAGGCATTCAGGGGTTTTTTTAAATGCCGTATAATAAATATGGCCGCTGTCGATTTTCTGCATCGCCAGTTTTGGGCCGGGGTCGAACCCGCAACTTTAGGTGCAGAAGGCCAGCGACAAACCAACCACGCCACCCACTCGGGGAGAACCCAATTGTAAATTAGTTGATTTTTTCGAAGAAATTGAGCGAGTTTGAAAGGATGTTTTTAAATTTAATAAAAAGTATGTAACATGAAAAATTTATTATTTAAAAAAATAGATAAAAGTATTTTCTTTCAATCAAAAGAAGGGGACATTTCGATGTTTAAAATTTAACAAAAAAAATTATTCGTATTTTTTTTTAATAAAATATGATCCCCATTGCAGTTTCAAGTCCCGTTATTCTAAGCCACTGTGTTCTTCATGTTGTTTACAGGATAATGCTTGGATATGCAATTATTTGGGATTAAAGATATTTTCTTCGATAAGATGGGGATTGTTTTCAAAGTCATGTTATTTTCTGTTGTGTATTTATGAAGAAAATTGTACGTTTGTTCAGTCTTTTACAATAGGGATTTTGTATATGAAAAATAAAGATAAATGCATTTACTCTTGGAGCTAATAACCACGAAAGATCAAGGAAATAATCACTACATGCAGTTGTAATGCTTCAAAACGTTTGGTATAAAATACAATAAATTGTACTTCTGTGAAATTTTGATTTTATATGCCTGAAAACATTATAAGATAACGTATAAATGTGAATTTATTATCGGAAGAAATTCAGTTTAAATACTTTTGAAGAATTAATATATATATTTTGTGACAAATTAAGCTTTCAACTTTTAAACTCCTAAATGCATTCTATCTTCGAAATCAGTAAATTTACAGAAATATTGAACTTTGGGAGTAATTATATTGAAATGATGCTCTCTCTGTAAAAAATAATATTTCATCGTTATTTAGATGCATTTTGTTAAACTACTTTTTAGCAAAACAAAAAATTATCCATCCATTTTGATCGAAATTTTGATTCAAGTTACTATTATTTACTATTTTTTCAGTAATATTCCCTCATTTCCAAATATTGTTTATCATAGGAACCTGGGAAGTTTTGACAGTGGAATTTTCTCGACAGGAAAAAATAAATGGAAACAAAATAAAAAGCTTCTAAGTTATATAAACTATGTATTAAAATAAATATTGGTTTTGAAATCAATCTCTTAATTAAGTAAATATGAGAGAACTCGAAAACTCAAAACGTAATCAAATAGAAATAATTTTAGTAATGAGTTAAGTGTTATTCAATTCCTACTATTAGCTCATACTCTCGATATATTTATTTTTATCTTGTTCAAATTTTCAATCGTTAATAAAATACATTTTAAAGCGCTCAATAGAACTGAAATTTTATGTACACGATTATTTTGGATGGCAATGCAGTAATTTAATTATAATTAGTTAAAATTAATTGGTTAAAACTAATTATTCAAAGAATTACTAATACAGCCACGTTGGTATAATTTTTGGCAATTTAGCGACCATTTTGGCGACTTGTGTCAAAACTTGAAAAGGCTTTTTTCTCACATTTTAAAGCCCTCGTTTGAGCTGAAATTTTCTATACACTATTGTTTTGGGTGACAATACGATAACTTAATTATAATTAATTGACTGAAACTAATTATATTTAAAGAATTACAGATACAGCCAGGTTGGTTTCATTTTTAGCGACTTGGGACAAAACTTTAAAAGATTTTTTTTTCTCACGTTTTAAAGCGTTCAGTTGAACTGAAATTTTATATACTCGATTGATTTGAATGACAATACGATACTTTAATGATAATTAACAAAAATCAATTACCACTTAATGTTGTGATTCTGTCACATGTATATTAATTCTAACTATTTAATAAAAAAAATAGGTAAAAAATAAAATTCTTTGTTGATCTAAGTAATAATTTTTTTATATATTACTTGTTTTTAATCATATATTAGAACTTTAAGTCAAAATAAAAAGAAATATTTTTTTTTTTGAGAAGTAAAATTAGGATCAAGATAAACGTTGAAAAAAGAGTTTTGCTGGTTTATATCAGAAAACACATGACACTCAGAAAATATAAATGCTAATATTTCTGAATTTTCCTTTTCTTGCTCATCGGAGAAAATGATATTTATTGTTCTAAATTCGGTTTTTAACTGTAATTGTGTTGTCTTTCCAAGCAAAGGCTTTGTTCGTAGCTGTATAGGCAGCATCTACACTGAATGTAAAGCTTTTGTTGAATTTGAATCCATAGTAAAACATAATTAAAACAGATTTGCCTTAGAATATTTGTTGTAAAATTGGACTTAATCAACATAAAAATAATAAATGAACTAAAAAAGTCATTTAGTCTTATTGCATTTTATACATAAAAATAAATCAATGGCTTTTCATGTTGAGAGCATTTCCATAATAAAACTAAATTTATGAGTCCTGTGAATCATTTGACACTTAGGCGATTCGATTGGATTAGCTGTGTTTCCCAAAAATAAATTATTCAACGTAGAGACTATAAAATTATGAACCGCATTTTTTTTCTTTCGGTAGCATAGAAACATGCAACTCTATATCTCATTTTATCATATCATAAACAATTATATCGATCGAAAAATGCATTAATGACTTTCAGAGTTTGCTAATAAAGTAGATATGAATGGAAATTAAACCTAGAAGGGGGCCGTGTTTCAGCAATATGTAATAGGTATATAGCAAAAATTCTCGTTTAATAGATTAAGTACAAATATTGCACAGTTAATTTGTTTACTTTATGAATGAGCTTAAAACACAAATCATAAACAAATTAACCGAGTGTCAAAGCATGAATGCACTAAAATAGAAATAGAAATTTTAAATACAAGGTGAGAAACATTTTACGATTTATTAAAACCTTAAAATATGGAAATCAGCTAATTCCTTGCAATGTTTTTTCGATATTGATTTACTGTTGGCTAACCCCTCAATATCAGCGTGAAGAGAATGAAGCGCACTCACTAGACCTAGCGCTAAAATAAGGAGTGTCGTCACGGGTCCACGCATTTTAACTAGTTAAACTTGATTACTAAAAAATTCGTGTAAAATCAGTATTTTAATATAATGACCCCAATTTTATAAGTCATGTACATAATATACTAATTCTTAATACATATACGAGGGTAAACCAGAAAATGAATGTTTCTTACACCCCGTAACAAGAAGCTAAACATGACTTTGAAAGATTTATTGCAAAAAATACAGTATTATTTTAGATATTTCTCAACATAATAATCATCGGGATTGAATCAGTATATATAAATTTTTAGTGTAGTGTCATAGAAGTCTATCGCCTGGGGATGGAGTTCGTATGTCACAGTTGTCTGCAGATCTTCATCGTAAAATTGATGACTGAACAGGAAATGACAGACTACGAAGTTCCGTAACCGTAGGTTATGGTTCTGCAGAAAACATTGCACCTACTCCACAAGGCCGTCAGCAATGATGGATGGCCACAGCGCTGTTGGTCTTGGACATTTTCCCTACCTTCAAAAAAATTCCGACACCACACACAACTACGGATCACTTAAAACTCATTACACACATTCTGTACCTGCATAAAACACACGTGAAGGTGGATTTCGATCGGTGCTACTTTCTGATCAAAACCTTTGTCATACGTTGTACGATTCAAAAATTTAGGGACTGCTGCCACTGCTAACGATGAAATATAAAGTACCTAAAGTTAAAATACTTGAAATGGATTCTAATGAACCTCTACTACTTGGCCAGGTTGGTTCAGTCCATGTCATGTAACCGAACGGCGTGCGCAGCTGTTATCTTTCGAAGCTAGTTAGCTTTGCTCCGTGATGTAAGAAAGATAGCTTTTCTTGAACAGCGTTGAGCATTAAATTCTGTCAATGCTTAGGTAAAACACCAATGGAGACTTTGGAATTATTAAGTAAGGTGTATGGTGAATGTACCATGGCGAGATCTTAGGTTTACGAGTAGCATCGGTGTTTTAAAGAGGGCCGAGAATCTAAGAAGACAATTAACGCGTCGGACGACTTTTCGACTGCACGGAACTCGGAAAATGTTGCGTTGATGTCTGAATGTGTTCGAAAAGATCGTCGCCAAATACTTGTACAAATAGCTGAAGCTACGCACTTCTCGAAAACGTCGTTTGCTAACCGTCGTAAACGGCCTCAGTTCTGGACGAGTGATGACCGGTATCTTCTGCATGACTACTCGCCAGCATATCAATCCCAAATGGTAAAAGAGTTCCTCTCCAAAACTCGCACTAGCGGGCTTCCACGTCCTCTTCAGACTTAGCCCCTTGGGACTTTAACCTTTCCCCATCAATGAAAAGACATTTACAGGGACGCCGTTTTGTGTCGCTCAGATGAGTTGAAAGCAGCATCGCAGGAAGCCTTAACGGGGGGTGGCGAAAAATGGCTTCCATCTGTGCTTCCAGAAGTTATACGAACGCTGGCAGAAGTGTACTCAAGAGGACTACTTTGAAGGTGGATATGCTTTGGTGCTGTGAACTATTCAGGGTAATGTTTTCTTCGCCTTGTCCCCGAACTTTTGGATCATACTACGTAGATCAATACCTCACAGTAGGCGGGAGAAGAAATTGTAATGGTCGCCCCGCGAAGTCTATTAGTGTGGGAGAGTTGGAAAGAAGATTAGCCACATTCAAAATGACAACTATTTATTCACTATTAGGAACAACAACACGAATTCTATTAACCAAGTTAAGAGATGCACCCAAATCCTAAATATGGAAAGCAATTGAGAGGTAGACGCGATACGAGAAGACTTAATAAATCAGATCACTTACGTCCAGGCAATACGCCTTATAATTCCAAGCGATCTAAACTGATTACTAGTTGAAAAATCATCAATCTTTAATATTACACTAATCAGCTACGAAGTATTCACTTCACATTTAATCAATTTTACTATCCGTTAGCAGTCTAACCTCTTTCCCCTTCTAACTTGAAAGTTTAATCTATACATATACAAGTCTTAATTTACATACTCACATCTTCTTCTTCGGGGGAAGGTTTATAATAGAATAAATTTTAATGACTCTATATTTCATAAGAAGATTAGTTAAAAAGAAGGGCGGATAGCCCCGTCCAAAAATGGGCCAGCTCTAAATAAAATTTAAATTTCTATCTGCCGATATGATAGCCAAAAACCCAAATCTCCCGGTTTTTATTTTCGGTTTCTGCCCTTTTGATGCCAACTCTTAGTGATGTGGGAAATTTACTTTTAGGATAACCGTCGTGTATATAAAGAATACTTTTGCACAACCTACTAGCATTTAAGAAATTTCAAACCCTTTTCGTTCTTTTTCGGGTTTAAAGGAAAAGTGATAATCAACCCGGGCCCCAATGGGGCCCTTTTTCTGAGGGGCCCGGTCATGGCCCATTGCATTTAAGAAATTAATTTTTGGGAGAACAATGTACAAAAAATTTAACAGGGAATTCTCTCAATCTAGCAATCAAATATATAAATTTTGCTGTTAATTTGTTCTTTTATTTGTAGAATGTAAGCAAGAGGCTTGGTCATATATGAAAGGAAATAGAAACTATCCCATTACTCAGTAAAAAATGCATAACAATAAATGTTTTTGTGTGTGTTTTAATATAAAATAAAAGCCAAAAATGAGTTTTATAATATTTTGATCAATTTTGCTTGTGTGGTCTTATATAGTGTGTTTTTTCCAATATCCGCTTGTTGCGACCAACTTGAAATTCCTTTTTTTAGGTGTATGCGGGTACGTGAATGGTTTGGGTTTTTTGGGGAAAAAAATTTGAGATTCTGGGAGTATACCGGGGCCGTTTTTCCCAGTGTTCGAAGATCGTCGTATTTACACAACGCTGAGCTACAGTAATATCGCTGCGTCGCGCTTACGAGACGTTAATCGCAAAGGAGTTAATCAGCATTTATTTTATGAATTTAGTTTCCTAATATACTTATAAATTTTTAGCTAAAAAGAAGGACTCCCTTACTAAAATGTTTTTGCAAAAACATTTAAAAATCAGTGACTTTTAAAAAGTTTTTTTGTGAATATTACATATGAAACTATAACTGTTCTCTAAAATGTCACATAAATGATAATTTTTAATTGAAATTATGCCAAAATAACTTTATTTTAATTTCTAATTTGAATAAAAGTATTATGAATTAAAGATGAAAAATAATTAAAAATAGATTAAATTGAAAGTACTAAAATGAATTAATCATTAGAAAATTTGAAGATGAAAAATTTCAAAAATTTCCAACATCCTTATATAGATCTATTTTGATAAATTTTTAATAATTATATGAGCTCTTTTAAAAAAATAATTTGATATGTATTAGATTTTTTCATTAAAATATATGTCAGATTAATATATCTTAAGAGAAATTAAATGTAAATAAAACTAATCTCCGAGCTTTCAAATGAAAATTTAAACGATTTATATGTTTCAAAATTCTTTATTAAATTATTTAGAAATCTGAAAATTTGAATGACTATTTCTGTATATGTTTCTAAATATATCTTTCCGATAAAGTTTTATTTCAAAACACTTCCAAATCTCTCCTTAATTATTAACTAATTATGGTCAGAAGTATTATATTCAAGATACAAGCTCCAGAAAAACAATAACTCTATATTACAATTAGAGAAAATATTAAAATTTATTTTTTATGCATGTTATACATACATACCAAATATCAAATGAGTGAGATAAGCTGAATTTAAAATATTTTCTTTTTGTTCTCGTTGTTATTCGATTATTTTTGAAACGTTAATTTTTAAAGTAACTTTAAAAAACAACTCAAAAGTAGAGTATTAGTTATCTACAGCTTTTCCAATCCAAGGAAATGAAGAGAGAATGATGAGATTTCTTTTAATTCCAACATGTGTTTTTGTTTTTAAAAACATTAAAAGAGCACTAGAAAAGTATAGGGTGTCCAAAAAGTAAGACTGTGCTTTTGTAAAATTAATTAAAAATAAACAAGATTTTCACATGATTTCTTATGTGGGATAAAGAAAATACCAATTTTTTGTGTTTTATGAAATGCAAACTAGACGGTGCAACTTCCCCGTTATTCAAAATTCTCGCTTCAAAAAGGCTAGTCGCAAGAATAAGCACAAGTTGTAGCATAGTTTATCGAATTTAAATCTGCAACACATGTACAGCGTAGATAGGGCACCCCCACGTTGGAGTTTGGAAGAGAAATAGTTCCCCAGCCGATGGATGGAAAGATGAAATCCAATAACGTCACCACTCAGACTTCGAGACGTATCACCTTTGAACTTCTTGTAGAGATACGTGAAAAGCATTGCTGTCCAATCTTAATTAGTAACACTGATGAAATTAAAAGTCGAATTACAGAGGCCAATATGATTGCTAATCTTGCAATGCTTCATAGAACTTGGATAGAAATCTCGTTTGGACTCGATGTGTTAAGGCTATTTTCCCATATGCACAAGAGCATGAACTTATCGAGCGGAGCACATTTTTAGACAGAAAAAAACTCATTTTTTAAAAAAATTTTGTTAAAATTTAACTTAAATTTTTTTAAGTATAGTGTTTTTTTAAAAA
>BMAV01010928.1:0-79195 GCA_019973955.1 Trichonephila inaurata madagascariensis
CTGAAGAACGTGTTGAGTGGGTTTTTTTCCCCCAAAAGAGCCCCAAATCAGGGGCCTGTGGGGGGCCCGGGGAAAGCTCAAAATCACCCCAGGCTTGTAAGGGGTTTTTGGGGGTACTTACGAAAATTTGAACCTCATTTTTAAACAAATTAAAAGGGAGTTCTCAACTCACCCCCCCTCTCCCCTTTGTGGTAACCCTGACAATTTTTGACGCTTTGACCCCTGGTCATTTCCTGGTTGGTGTCCCTTACAGCAGGGAGCCGTTTAACTGAAGTGTCTGATAACAGTGCGGCAAAAACAAACAAAAATTGTGCAACAGATTTGGAAACGTTGGTCAAATAATTATTTGAGTACACTTCAGAATAGAAATAAATGGTATTTCGAAAATAATAATGTAAAAATAAATCATATGGTAATTCTGAAAGAAGATAATTTATCTGTGAGTAACTGATCTCTTGCTAGAATTCGTGAAGTGTATAATAACAAAATAAGAGTAGTGTTAGTAAAAACTAAAATTGAAATTTTTAAAAGTCCAATAACTAAACTTTGTATTTTACCCTTTTCAAGTAAATAGTGTATGAGAAAATTTCAAATTTGTGTATTTTTTCATTTCAATTGTGTGTGTTTGAGTACTTTACCTTTTTGTGAATTGAACAATGTTACTTTTATTCTGTATTATTGTGTAATAATATATTTGTAAATTGTTGAATGTGTCATTCACATCCCGGGGATGGATGTTCAGTGTTGAACAAATAATTTTGTGACGACAAAAAAGGAAATTTTTTCCGAGAGGACGCTAGTGTGTTTAGTGTTCGTGTATGTGTAAAATTTGAGAGTGGCGTATGGAAAACCCAAAAAAATTTTTCTAAAAGTCCCAGCCATTTAATTTTAGGGGGTAAACGGTTTTAATAACAAATTTGTGTAGTGAACCCGAGCATGAACACCCTTCATTAAAAATTCGGGGTGATCCCTGCCTTCTTGTTTGAGCGGTATGTGGTAGAGAACGAGTTTATACCCTGGAAATACCGAGGGTTTTTGCAGATTTTCTATGACGAGAGGAGTAATCTTTTCTGAGCCGTTCATGTTTACAGCCATAAAAATTAACCCTTTTCCCTTCTATGTTTTCCTCCATGGCATTTTTTTTCTTTCACTGTTAATGTTTTTTCTGGCATACACTTGAAAAAGAGTCCAGTTTCATCCGTGTTGAAAATGTTATGTGGATCGTACACCTTTATTTATTAACCCTTTATCTACCAACTTTAAAATTACATAGAATAATTATTTTTACGAATACTCTGACGATACTTAGTAGGAATATTCTTTTAAATCCACTCTTTCAAGATATATGGCAGCACGGGGGTTTTTGATGGATTTTACGGAAGGTGAATAGTTTTTTTAGCAGAAGGCAGTTTCAGCTGACATTTTGATCGGTTGGGAAAATTGCATTTTTTTTCCCAAAAAATAGTTAATGCCAAAGGTAAGGGGCTTATTTATTTTTTTTTTGAATGCTAATGAAGATCCAAAAAATGAGTTGGCTGTTTTTTTTTAAGTGAACAGGTTTTTATGTTACCGGAGATTTGAAATCCCATTTCCTATAGAATCCCCAGGCATTGATTAATCCCCCAAAAAAAACAAACCGGCAATGTATGAAATGATCCTTATTTCAAATTGCCAGGCATTCTAAAAAAATCCCAAGGAAAAAAAAGGCAAAGTATCAAATACATCTCCGATTCGTTTCGAAAAATTGTGTAAGGACCAGACTTTTAACGCGCACCTTTAAACTTTTTAAAATTTGTTAGTTGACATTGTGGTTTGAGGGGGTGTTTAAAAAAACTCAATTTTACTTTTTAAAATTGTTCAACAAAAAAATTTGGTTTTTTCCCGGCTTCATGAAAAAGGAGAAGCAAGCTGTAGTGTTGGGGAAGGGGACACGGTGCAAAATTTTCCCGTGGCACACTCAGCACTACCCCAAAAAAATTTTTCAATTTTTTAATGGATGGAACTTTTTAAATTTGTAATGGACCTTTTTTTGACAAACATCTCTAGAATTATGGACAATTAAGGGTTTTGAAAAAAATTTTAACGATAACCCCTCTAAAGGTAAGTTAACAGCTTTTTTTTTAAAATTATTGAATGCCATAGCTGGAGATATTTAATTGTCTGAAAGAGAAAATTGCATTTTTCTGTTTTTTTCCCCTTTTAGTTCTACATATCTAAGTAAAATATCTTTTCCCCATAAGAAAAAATATTTCCGAGTCCGCAAAAAAAATTGTTTAACCGCTGAATGCCCCGGGAAATTTTGTCAAAAAGGGAAAATCACAAATTACACCACATTTTTTTTCGATAAGGAAAATGAAAGGGACTAGGTTAACATTAGAAATTTTATTTAACTTTTAAAAGAAGGGAAATACTTTTTATTTTACGTTGTCTGTTTCTTATTTTAAAAAAATATGTTTAAAAACATAGAATTATGTACAATTTCGAGTATTTTTTTAAAAAATTTTTTTGAAGTAAAAAATTTTTTTATGCTTTTATTTTATGTTAAGAAAATTTTTTTTAACTGATGCAAAATTTAAAGTTTAAAAGCTGTAAAAACTTATAATAGAACTCTATTCTCGATCTCTGTAAAAAAATTATCGTGAGAATCGAATTGTTTCAAAAAAGCCCCTACTGTTTGGGACGCCTAAGGGTAGATTGGTTTCTAACGCTACAGCGATTCCCGAACCCTGGTAAAAAGGCAAAAACAACTATTCGACGCAGAGTTGCCCAAATTTCGGGGGTTAAAACAGAAAAAAGGTATTTTTAAACTGAAATTTCTTGGGAAGTTGATGACTGATGTACAAAAGGCCAAAAATTTAAAAGGGGAAAACAGGGGCCTTGGTTTGTGAAAAAAATGATGTGATGTTAGGTGAAAATAAAGTAAACTCATGTAATCTGTTAAATGAAAGGAAGGGTCGTATTGTACAGAATGGTTCCCAACTACCCGGGCCGTGGATAAAAAAGGTATCAGCCCTCAAGGGGGTATTTAAAATTATTTCCATTTTATTTACTGGAGTGTGTTTCTCTAGTGATTGTTTGACTATCCTATACATTTCATGTAAAATTACTTTATATTCATTTTTTGGAGTAATTGAATTTTATTCTGAAGGTATGTTTAAATACAATTAAATTATTAAATCAAATTGATTTAAAATATAAACAACGTCCCACACTCAGCGCAGCCCAAAAATTACCAAACGTTGACCGGTCCTGGGATAAAAGTTAAGCACTTCAACGTTATTACGTTTTGGTTCATTTTTTACATACTTCGAAGATCATTTGGCTATTGGACACGGGGAACGAGATAAATTCTGTGAAAAAACTTTCAAAAATAAAAAAAGTTAACGTTTTGTATTAACTGTACATCCACCTTTGTGAAGCCAGAAAAAAAAAGAAAAATTATTTAAAAAAGGATTGTTTTGAAAATTTTTGATTTTTTTCGGGAAAGGTTTATTGGATCTTCTAACGAGAGGGAAAATGTTTCCATTGACTTGAAATTTCTTCTGAATAAGTATATGCGAAATCAGAATTTACTTTGTGCCCTAAGAACTTTTAAAAATTAAAAAAGATATTCCGGATCATAAAATTTTCCCTCTTCTGCCCGGGGTTGCAATTGTTAGTCCTATGGAAGAATGTAAATTACATGGGGGAAGGATTCGTCAAATGTACAATATGTGTAAAACAAAGTGCCAAAATAAGAATGGTCTTTGCGTGAAAAATGTAATGAAATCTAATTCAAAGTGACATTCAAGCCCCCAAAAAGTTGCAGTAGGGATAATTTTAAAAATTCTTATTTTTTTTTTGAAAAATTTTTTTTTTTCTTAATAAAAAAAGAAAATAAAAATTTTTTGTTTGATACAAATTTTTTTTTCTTTTTCCCCCTTTTTTTTCCTTTTTAATAATTTTTTTAAAGGCACTCTCATTATTTTTAAATAATATTTGTTTTTTTTAAAAAGTACATCATTGATATAATAGCCTTTTTGACCTTTTTAAAAACTTTTGGGAAAAGTTTTTTATTCTATAAATGCCCCAAGGATTTTTCAAAAGCCCCCAAACAAAGTATGAAATAATTTTTATTTTGCCCTTTTAAAAAATTTAGGCATTCTATACAATGCCTAGGCAATCTATAGAAAAACCGGGATTTTCCCACCTTTCCGGGGTACATATATAAAATTTACAGTTGAATAACTTTGTGGTACTTATAAGTACCGGGAGCACACTGGGTGTTGGAGCAAAAAACCAATTTTTAGTTTTTCCCGTCTGTTTGGGGTGTTTTTTTTGTGGGTTTTAGAGTCCCAAAACTATAATTGTATTAGACTTTATGTTTTTTTTTTTGGGGGTTGGCATTTTTTTTTAAAACAACTTTTTATTTATTTGCCTTTTTTTTTGTTTTTTTTTTTTTCAAAAAGAAATTAATCTAAAAATTTTTTTTTTTTTTTTTATTTATTTATTTTGCCACCTTAAAATTTAAATACCAATTATTTCAAAAAACCCTTTTTTTTTATTTTAACCAGATTTTAAAAAAAAGGGGATTTTTTTTCCTTTTTTTTCCTTTTTTAAATTTTAAGAGGTTTCCCTTTTTTTAGAAAGTTGGAAAAAAGTTTCTTAAAGGGTTTTTTGGGTTTATTACAAACCTACCATCTGAAATCAATGATGTACTAACAAATGATTTTTCAGGGTGAAGAAAATCCCAACAAATTATCTTCTGGGAATTTTTTTTTGGGTTCTTAGGAAGACGATTGCTGCAGTAGCTCGTTAAGAAAATAAAACACTTTTCCCCCAGGAGGTGTTTTAAAAAAAACATTCAATCGAAACCTCATTAAAATGCAAAAAGGTGTAGTGAATTTCTGTATTTTTATAAAAAAACAAACAAACAAGTAAAAAAAAAAATTTTAAGTCAATTTCTCAGATCAACAAAGAAAAATATTATTTTAGCTACTTTTTATAAAATAGTTACAATTGATATACATATGTACATATGTTACGGTGGAACACCGAAATCTGGAGAATGTCGACTTTCACCGGTGAATGCCAGATTCAATTGTCGCTGGGTACGTCCCAAATATGCTAAATATCCTTTTTCGACAACCGGTTGACATTCCCCATGCATAATGGGGAAGTTGAATATGTCGGACATTAATATTTTTTTTCTCCGTAATTCAGTCACGATAAATTTTTTGCCTCTCTTTCGGGAAAATTTTAAAATTTAAAACACACAGTACATTCAAAATTAGAAAGGAAAATTATAGAAGCTCAAAACTTACTTAATTATACAATACGTTCTAAATGAGAAAATAAAATAATAGTAATAAAAAACACTTACTAAATTATGTGGTTCAAATCTTCTGCACAGAAGTCCTTGCTTTTACAATTGCATTTATTTGTGGAACACTTCTTTTTGCAATGACAGCGTGTATAACCTTGCCCGCCGCTTCTCGAATAAACTGCAGCTGCTTCTCTCAGCGACATTTCTTGAAAAAAAATCTCATCTATGGAAAGTAACTTTTCTTTACAAATTACGAACTGATTACGGGTGTAAAGCTGCTTGAGGGTATCATTTTCCTTTGCAAGTTTATAGAAGTCTGAGCCTTCTATACCAACAACTACCGCTAACACATTTCGATTATCTGTACGATCACAGTCGACATCAGGGATTTGTATTTGTACAGTATCACGAATTTGAGCAGGAGCAAATTTTTTTTGTGAGCTTCGTAACATTTTTGTTGCTTGCAGTAGAAGATTCTCTTTCGCGGCCACTCTTTTTTTAGAAATTAACTCGTGTTTTTCAGTCAGAACTTGATGTGAAGACGTGGTAGATTGCAAGTCCTCTTCAATATGTTTCTTTTGGAATATGGTTTTCGATATGACCACGGCTCAAATTTTCTTCAGAAGTATTACCTGTTTCTTCAAGCTGTTCTTCGGTTTCAAAAGTATTGGCGATTTCTTCGAGTTGTTCTTCGGTTTCGATATTTGTGATTTGTTCGCTAGGCAAAAAAGACGATGCTATGCCTCTTTATGCTTTAACGCCAAACATGGCTTCATAATGACTTTGGCACAGTGCTTCTCAAACTTTCAATACTGGCGACCCACTTTTCAATCATAATTTTTATCGCGCCCCCCTTATACAATAATAATGTATTGAATGCAATAATAATGCACTTTGACGCTAAAGCTACAAAACGATCTTAATTATAAACCGTAAAAATTAATAAGATAAGTATATTAAATTTTATATTTGTAACTTTTAAGTAATATATATATTATTTTTTTTTCGAATTTTTAAATTGGAATAGATTGTAAAATTAGGTGACATTTCTAATCCATCCATTTCTAATCGTAAACCTTCCTTTGAAAAACTTTCCTCTGCAAGAAAAGCCCATGGAAGTCGCTAATACTTATAAAACTTGCTCTTAATTTAGCATTAATAAATTAGATATAAAATACAATGTGCAGCACACTGATACATTAAAATTATACTGTCTGAAGTACCCGCTCTTCAAACGAGTTCATTTTTTTAAAAAACTAAAACATTCTTGATAAATAGCTGAATAGCTAGGAGAGTAAACCCAAATGCGCGACAATGTTTACGAAAATGTAAAATAATATTTTAAAATGAATGCTCATATTATAATTAGTTTTAAGCGAACTGTAATTTTAAGCCTCACAGAATTAGCATTTAGAATTAATGTTTAGCAATGAAAAATAATATAAAATTCCAAAGAAGAATAATAGTGTTATTTTTAATATTTAAAGCTAGAAGATTTCAAAATGTTTTATTCCGGGGGCAGACACACACTCGATACCAGCGTTAATGGTCAAGCGGGGTGATTGAGTCACCCTAATCCTTTTTTATATATAATTATTTTATTTTACACGATACAAATCGTGATTCTAGTGAATAATTTAACTAAGAGAAAGTAAACTTACCCACTTTCAAGAACTTTTCAATTTTTCTTTGGTAACAAATAAACAGTTTTGCAAGAATTAACGCTTTTGTGATCTGTGTGTCCCGCGCGACCACTTCCGGGTTAAAAGTGATAATATTTATATTACTGCTAAAAAAATTGTGTAAAACGTTTTTCATTATGCTTTATATGTTTCAGAATACTCATAAAAATAAGTCTTGGCCAAGAGTAATCCTTCAAAGTGTTCTCCGTGGTTTTCCAAATATCATAAGACTCTTTTGCATGGAAAAAAGCGCAACAGAGAAATACATTACTTACAACTTCCCTAAATGAGAAACAGACACCTAAGAGAGGGGGCATAACTAACTGTACCAATAACTTAAAAGGTCAAATAGATTATCAGCAAAAACAGATTACAGCTATCATGTGTGTGCAGTATTTCAAAAATAATCTCAGTGATGAATTTTTTATGTTCCTAAATTTTTTCGATTCTGGGTCTGGGATTTATTTTTTCTCTGAAAGAGTAGTAAAAATCACTCATCATGAGATTACAGTAAATAAAATAAAAGTTTTTTTTTTTTTTGCATCAGTTTTTATTTTTGATGACATATCGCCTATAAATTATATCAGAGTAAAAGTGCATTTTTTATTATGCCTGAAAGTATTTTGTTTTACTTCATTCCAGTAAATTAATTATTTTTTAAACCTTTTATTTTTGATATGCCCCGCGCCCCCCCGTAGGGTTTTCGCGCCCCAGGGCGCGCCCCACAGTTTGAGAAACACTGCTTTGGCATATTCCTTCGTGGTATGTAGTATTCTTGGCAAATTGAACAAAGGGTAAACCCTTTGACCATTTATTTGTATCACTATGGTTCATCCATGCAGTTAGCATATTCTGTATATTCTGATTGGCCGTTTCAACTGAGCCTTGTGTTTGACTGTGACAAGGCTTTCCACGAACTATCTTAACATCTTTCCACATAGCGCATATTTCGGATATGACTTGATTACTGAATTCTCTATCATTATCTGATTGCAATATTGCTGGAGCACCAAATGTTAAAAATATTGAAAGAACGTGATACGTTACTTCTTCAGCTCTCTTAGTTTTCAAAGGTCGTAGTTGGACAAACTTAGTTAAATGATCTTGATACACCATTATGAACTTATATTCACCATCTCTGTTTGACTACAGATCTATCAAATGAACTTGACACCTTGAGTTTAACTTAGAGCTGTGATCATTGGTTTCACAACAATACCTTTCTTAGGTGCACTGCGTTTCATTTGACACTGTTTGCATAGATTTAAATACAACATTACAACTTCATATGTAATACTTTTGTATTTAATTTGCAACTCTTTAAGCATACGTGTTCTTCCTCCGTGGCCTGTTCTGATGTGAGTTTCATATATATAGCACGCTGAACAATTCGTCATTGGTAACATAATACAGTATATTCGTTTCTCCTGGTTTTAATGGTACAATTAACTTCTCTCCATCATTAATTTTTATAACGTCAAAACGTTTTAATCGTTTGTAATCTAAAGGTGTGCTGCACTTACTTTTAGCAGAAACCACTTCAAAAAGTATTTTAGAGTACTTTTCTTTTTTGAAAAATAAAAACAATTGTCTTCTCGTTTACCCGCAATCAATGCATTTAACTTTTCAAGAAAAAGATCACGATTCACTGCTTTATCCATTCAGTATAAATTAGCGTCGCTCAACCGGTATGGTCGTTAGCGACACTGACTGCGGTGCCGTAGAGACTGGGTTCGAATCCTGGAGAAGACATGGATGTTTGTAAAAGTATAGTGCCTTTTCGGCATGGGGGTATTAAATAGCTGTCGAGCCGCAAGTCCCCGGGGGTTGGTGGAAGGGGAAGAATGTGGGAGGCCCCTGGACACCCCCGGGGTTTTCTCCCCAAAATTGGGGGGGAAAACCGAGCAAAATCGTCCCGTCACCGCATGGTGCTCAAAGAAAGGGGCTAACGACAGGCTTTAAAAATTCCCAAACCCTTAGCCACGTTTAATTTGGGGGTTTCGACCCGGGACTTCGTCAGGCGGGTGGCATTAGTCACAACAACAGTAAAAATTTGGGGTATGGGGGAAAAAAATTAAAAAAACCTTGTTCAAAACCACCAAACCTTCAATTGATTTCCCAAAACGGCTGACCCCCCAGCAGAAAAAAAGGATTTCGGGGAGACAACCAGTCGCCTTTTTGGCCCCTTATTTTTTTTAACTCCACCAGAGCATATCTGTGATTGTCGACCCGTCGGTGAAAGTCCGAATTTTTCCGAAAAACACAATATTCGATTTTTACCGACGTTTTGGGGTTTGGGTTGTCGACATTCACCGGGAAAGTCAACATTCCCCAAATTTTTTGGACATCCACTGTAACATATACATATGACAGAATCACAAAAATTAAGTGGTGATTAATTTTTTTAAATTTATCATTAAAGACGTATTGTTACCCAAAAAACAACCCGTGTATAAAAAAATTTCAGTTCTACGGAATGTTTTAAAAACGTGAAAAAAAAAATCTTTTTAAATTTTTTGACACGCCCGCCAAAAGGATGCCAACGGGGCCCTGTATTTGTACCCCCTTTGAATAAAGTTTTAACCCAATCAGTTTTTTTTAACGATTAAAAAAAATTTCCCAAAAATAAATAAATAAATATATAAGGGGTGCTAGCTAATAGTGGGAATTAAAAAAACTGTTTTTTTTGAATATCATCAAATTGGGTGAAAAAGAAAATTAATTTTTTTAAAAATTTTCCCCCCCTTTAAAAAATAAATATTTTGTGCTGTAATATATTATGTTCTCTGGTTATATTTTAAAGCTTTTTTTTAAGGTTAAAAACTGCTTTAAAAAAAAAGTCATTCGGTCTTTTCATTATGAGAATTTTTTTGAGACTTTTGTGGACTGTCGGTATTTTAAATTTCCAAGTTAATTAAATTTGCTCTAACGAAAATTTAAAATTTTCCCCAAAATTGAGTATTTTATCATGTATATTCCTTTTAAATTTTTTAAAGAGTGATTCAAAAATATATATATATATATTTATTGCATGGAAAAATTTGCAGAAATCATAAGCAATAGATAAAGGGGTTTTAAAACTGGGGAAAGCGAATTCCCACTTTGGGAAAAAACATTAATGTAAACCGAGTTTTCCCCCTACATTTTTTTTTCTCATTCCTTTTTTAAAAAATTTTTAAGCCCTCCCTTTTCTAGCCGAAAAATCGATTCCCAATTTTGGGGAATGCTTCCCAAACTTTTTTTTTAAAAAGCCAAACCCCCGGGAAAATTCTGTCCTCGACACTGTTCAATTTTCTGAAAATTCCCAAACAAAAATTTTCAATTTCGTTTTTTTTACTTTTTACTGAAGATGTTCCAACGATTTTTCTCTTTCTATAGTCCCGATGCTTTTTCCTTTGACCTTCCTCTCAATTTTTTCCCCAATGATTCTATCCCTTTTTTCTTTTTAGAACTTGTTTGACATTTATACTTTTTAAAAAAAAAGACATAACGTTCCCTTTTGTGTGATAAAGCGACACTGGTAGGGTGTAAAATAGGGACCCAAAAAGGGTTTTTCGAAATTAAAAGGGGAAAAGAAATAAATCACCCCAACCCCCAAAAGGGGAAATAATATTTTTTAAATTTTAAAAATTTGGGAAACTAAAAATTTGCACAAGGCGTATTCACGGGTTTTACTCTCGGGTTTGAGGTATATTTAATTTTATCGACGTTGGGGGGAAGGGTCTTTCGCCTAATCAGTCCTTCAAAATTAGACCAGTTCCCCCCCTTTTTAAACGCTCCTCTCCTTTTCACCCCTTTTTACTGCGTCTTATTTAACCTTTCAAACAGGACTCTTTCACGCTCCTTTAAATCTCTTCCATTCCTCAATGGAAATAAAATCTTTCGCATCTAGTTTCCGCAGACACTGCCCCCAACATCATTGGTTCTTCAATGCAGGGTCCAGTCCGGCTCATGCTTTATTTGGTGCCACATGCTATAAGTCACACAAATGAGCCATAAATCGTCATGTCAGCCCGACACAAAATACACCATCCTTCCTGAGCACACGTGCAGTAAGGTCACGTGTTAAACGAAAGGCATGGACGGCTGAAAACAGGTGCGGCAGGTCTATTGTCCACTTGAAGAAGGTAAGCAATAAAAGAGTCTTTTCGCCTGAAGAACAGAGAAAAACAAAATAGAGGTAGCAAACCAAAGGGTCACCAAAGGGGCTACGTTATAGGGGAGACATGCAAAGACAATACAACACAAAACGTGTGGGCAAGTGGCATATAAGTTACAGAGTTCCTGTACTAAGAGAGGGGCTTACTTCCTCATCAGAATTATTAAAATGTAGTACTTAAATTGGGGTGACATAAGTTAATGAAAGGAAAAAGGAAAGAAAAATAGGAAATAGCTAATGGGCAGAAACATAAAGGCCTGCTAGGAAATGCAGCGAGCGGACTTCGTCCGCTCGCCATGGATAGTGATATCCAACTGACTGATTTTTCGGATGGACAGAACCATCCGACACAGTTAGTTGGACGGAAACAAATGGGGCACTCTGTGATTGGTTGAGCGTCCAGAGGAAAAGGAAATTCTTAAAAACGAATTTCTAAGAACTCCAGAAAAAGGAAATAGGCTATTGGGGGTAATAAAAATTTAAAAGATTAAATGGAACCAACTTGTCCAAAATGCCGCAGTAAAAGTAAAATGGGAAAGAAGGAGTGGACATCATGAACGAACAGAAGGTCAGCTCGTGAGAGGGAGACAAAAACACGTTTGAAAACGTGTAAGTTTCAACCTATTTGCTATAGGACTTTGCTCATTTGCTTAAGCTCATTTCGGACCTTTGGCACAGAAGATCTACGAGCCCCTTCACAATAGTGGATCGAAATTTATTACCGGAAAACCTGGCTAAGTCCAGCTTATCCGGGAACTTTTGCATCCTTCCGGGCCCTTGGGAGCCTGCCCTAAGCTCCCAATGGATAAACCGGAACTGATTCTGCATGTTGTAACGTCATGAGTAGCTAACAAACAATAATTTGTCACATCCTAATTTTGGAAATAAAAGGTTTATTTATTTGCTCCTCAGATTACTATAAATGAAGCAATACAGTCCAATTTTTACGCCAAGCCGATGCATTCTCTCTCTCTCATCTCTCACTTGCTCATCTCTCTAAACAATGGATTCCAGTTCTCCAACGCCATTGGCGTTCATGGTCTCTCTTCTCTTTTTGGCTCCAAACCCTCTATTCTCCACCGCCCAACCCCCCTTTTTTTTTTTTCCGGGGCTCCCCCTCTCTTTCCCCCAAAAACCCTTTTTGGAAACACCAGGGTGGGTCCACACCACTCCCCTCGTCCCTTCTCATTGGCAGGTCACAAAAGTCTACCCTCGGCCTCCCTAATCCTATTCATGTGAAACACCAAAAAACCCCCCGGGCCCCCGGGGAAACTAATGGCGCCGGGTTCTCGTTTAATATCTGGAAACACTTGTCCATCCCCTTTTTGAAACCCCCATTCTTTTTGACATCTGCCAAGGCGACGTTTTGCTTTTTTGTACAGGTTTCGCCTATTGTAAAGGGGGCAGGTACTCCTTTGACTATTATGACTGCCGGTCGGGGGTCGGCGCTTCCCCGGGGGTCAAACAAAACCCAATGCCCCGGCGGTTACGTGCCTTCACCAGACACCCTGCTCTAAACCAAAAAACTTACTTGAATAAAAAGGGGGTGGGGTTCACCCCAATCGAAAAACGTCACAATGTTTTCCCCAAAATTCCCGGGGGTTTTTATAAGAAAACCCTTGGGGTTATCGCGTGAAAAAAATTTCGGGCCGGCCGGGGTTTTACTTTGAAATATTATGTCCAAAACGTATTGTTTTTTAGCCCGAAATTTCAAGAGTTTTTTTCAGGGGCTGAGTGTATATTTCCGAATTAGCGAAAGTTGCTTACCCGAAGGTTCTTTTTTTTCCAGGTTGACTAACAAGGACGATATGTTGTGTCAGCCAATCAGAACTATTATCCAATCAAAGAATCTCCGCTCATGTTGTTCAGCTGTGTCTGCGCATTGTAACTAACATAAGACGTATCTAGGGAAATTCCCCTTTTTATTTACACAGTTTGCGCTTGCGTTGTAGAAACTTGAAAACGAGTTAGTATTTACACCGGCAGTTTGAAGTTAAGATGGTGTTTTGTTTTGGACCAAATCGGGAAACAATGGTTAAATTAATATTATTTAGTTTTGTGTTCTTCACTTATTTTTTATGTAAGAAGTTTTATTTTTACTATCCATGTGATAAGGTTTGTTTATAAATAATTAAAATAAATGTGTTTCATTTGAAACTTGCTTTAAGATTTTAAAATTTAAAAGTTTTAAAAAAAAATTTATTTTTTATTTAAAAGGGGAAATTTCAACTTCATTTTTATTTTGGGTCGGGTCGGGTTTTTCATTAACAATTTGACATGATTAATTCTTTATTTTTTTAAAAAATCAAATCTAATGTTAACAAATTTTTTTTGATTCAAAATACACTTTAAAATTTTAAGACTTTTTTTTTACATAAAGTGAAACAAATTTCGCTAGTTTAATAGAATTTTTTAAAAAATATGGTAACAGTTTAAAGTGTATAAATTTCCTCATTATTATTATTATTATTTTTTACTGTACATTTAAAAAAAAGTTTGGAGAGTAATTATATTTAACAGAATAATGTATTTTGATTAGAGGAAAAGGAAGTTCTACCAACCCATGAAAATCGTATAATATTTGATAAAAAAAGAATTGTAAAGCATTTTTTTTTATTTTGCACCTATTCCTACTGAGATTCTAAGCTTTTATAAGTACCATCATAATCATTCATAAAAATGTTTCGTAGTCAATATTTTTTTATGTTAAATAATGTAAAATATTTTAATTTTTTTTTATAAAGCAAGTTATATTAATGAGACTTTGCTTAGGAACTAACTTAAAAAAGGTTAGTAACTTATAAAACTTATATAAAACAATGTGCTAATATTGTGTTACGTAGGTTAATTTAAAGAATGGTTTTTTTCTTGTGTGTTGTTTCTTTTATCAATATTATACATATTAGGTAAAAATATTATTTGATAGTTTTGAAATGAAATAAAGTTTGCATTAGTATAGATCAAGTATTAATATTGCTAATCAAGTATTAAATTTTAATATTGCTTAGACACAAAGTTTTGATAAGAATATTTATTTTTTGATGTTGGTTCTTTCCTAGTTAATGCATAAAGATAAATGGTTTCTTGAATGATATTTTAAAATATATTTAATACATGAAATGATCCTCTTCTGTATTGGCATGCATTGTAAAAGGTCTTTAAAATTTTAATATTTCTTTTTATTTTAAAAGCACTTACTTTCCTCAATGATTTTTTTAAAAAAATATTCTAATCAATTTTTATTGTTTTGCAATTCTATGATTAAAAAGGTGTGTTATAATAAAAAGAATGTATTTTTATCTGCTTGAAACCCAAAGAATGTGAGATCATTAACTAATTTTTAATAAATTACATATGCTGAATTTTCCAATTAATTATCTTTGAAAAGAGAAAAGAATTCTGAGTTCTAATTTTCTATGATTTTACATAAAATTTAGCATGAGAATAAAATATATTTTTTATAAATTTAGACTAAAAATAAAGTACTTATGTTCTAACCTAAAATCAGCAATTTATTACCAAAGATCATGCTGAAATTAATCTCCAAATATTGTAGTAGTTTTGGCAATATTTTCCTAAACATTTTCCTTAACAAACAAAAACATCTTGAAATATGTTAAAAGTTGCCTGTGGATGGAGCTAGTATGTATGTACCTAACCTAATTTAACAAGTAAAATATAAATTATACTACTTTCATAAATATAATTAATATATTACCTTTGCATTTATCAAATTTTTATATTTAATATATATGGTACTATTTCATTTCCATGTTAACATTTGACACAAAGTATAAAAATTCAAGTAAATTTGTAGAAATGTCTTTGATGTTTAACAATATATGAATGAATGATATGCTTGTACACATTTTGGCTATTAATGTAGGAAAAGAAAAATACCATAAAATCTGCCATATAATGCACATTTTGAACACCAAAAATAAGATTGAAATTTATGGGTTTTAAACCCAGGGTTAAAGTGAGAGTTTTTAAAAAAAAAAAAAAAAGATGAGCATAAAAAAAATTGGGATTTCAATTTATCAAATCCCGTTTATTTAAAAGAAATGAACCTTGTGAACTTAAATGGTTTTAATTTGAAGTATACTACTTTTTTTATACCTTGAAATAATATTTAAAAATGACTCCAAACAAAAAGGAAAGGGTTTTTTCCAGTTTTCTTCGAAGGGGGAAAAGGGGGGTGCTCGATATGGTAAAAACATCCCAAAAAAATTAAAAAAAATGCAGTAAAAAGTATAGGTAAAGTTATATGCTGGTTTTTTGGTATTTAGTTTTATTGGATTACATATTGCCACAATATGTCCATTATTATATATGGAATATTTTTTTAATTTAATTACATATTATGTTAATTTAAATTTTTGTCTTTGTTCTTAAATATCTTTAAAAATTTGATAATAAACCATTTTATTGTAATTGTAGATTGATTTTAAAATCTTATCTGAATTATTTTGGTTTCCTTTATTTTTATAGAATAAGTTATGCTGTGTGATTTTTTACTATCAGAAAATGGAAACATTTTTTAATGTTACAAATAGAGTTTGTAATGTATAAATAAAAGTTTTTTTTTCCAAATAGGTTTTGTTTTTGCAAAGCCGGTAAAAATTGAAAAATATGAGAATTTGAAAGATGGATGTCTTTGTGAAAATTTCACATGTAGTTGTTGTGCCGATCTTATTGTACCTCAAATATGGTTGAATGATACCAGTAAGTGAATGATGATGATGATGAAATTTTCTCAAAAGTAACTTTTTATATTTTGTGATTATGATCAAGGGATTCTAATATACCTCTATTGTCTCTGATTTGATACTTAAATGTGCCATTGATTAATAATGTTGTTATAAATCTAGATTTCTTTTACCCATTGTGTAGAGGGGCTGATGCATGTTAAATCTGTCAAGGCTCAAGTACCCTCTCAATGGTGTGATGGGCAGGTTAGGAGAGAGAGAGGGGGGATGCTAGCCCTGGTACTGTCCTTGTCATTTGATCATGGTTCAAAATTACAAGGTCCTTCACCAATAGCCCTTGTTTAGCTTTATAGTACAACATTAATATAACTCTTCATTCTCTCACTAGATTTCTTTTAGATTTTGAATTAAATTATTTCTTTATTATATGTTTAGTGAATAGAATTTGTAACTTTTATAGTTGAAAAACTTTACTTAGGTAGGCCTATTATAACAGAGCAAATATGAGAGGGAAAAAAATGAGAGGTACAATTTGAATAAGGATGTTAAATCCATGAATAATCTGTATACCCTTTCTGTGAATTTAGTCTGTAATAATACGGCAAAAACATCCTTAAAAGTTTGTAATTTTTTTAATATATGATAAAAAAATGAGTTTTTTTGTCATATGGTGGGTCATGTTAAAATATATGAAGGAGACTAACTTTAAAAGCATGAAGTGCAACATACTGAGAAAGCAAAATAGAGCTTATAAAACCCTTAAGGTACCAATTAGAAATTATTTATGATGATTTACTTGAGTTTACATCAATGCTGCAGTTGTTAATGGTATAAGAATAAGGCTTCTGGATTATTAAACATTTCAAATTTCTATATTCCGTTATTATTTGGTAAAATTCTTAAATTGAATGAATCAACTGAGAAAACTACTACAGACAAAAGACTGATCTGCCAATTGCTATGGAACTTTTAAAAAACTGTAATAATTTTGTAAAAATTTTTGATCAAATGTAGCTTTTAATGAGATGCTGTGTGATGTAATAGAACTGCCTGATGAGATTTATACCCTGTTAACTTTGGTGCAGTCACATCACAGAATAAGATGAAAAAGATATTAACTTTGATTTAGAAGCACAAGATGGGTTTTTCAGTCTATTTTGTGGTTTTTAACAGATAGCTTTTTGATTATGCTGTATTTTTGTTTATTTTCAGGAACTATTTAAGTTTTGTATCTGTCAGTAATTTTTCTATTTTGATGGTAATTTTTATTTTGGGAAATGATATTTTTCATTTGTTTATGGCTGTAAAACTGGTAAAGCAGTTTATAAAATTAGAACTTTAATATACAACTGTCTGAAATATCTATGACAAGTTGCTTGTGACCGTGATCACTGGCTTTTTCCATCTTGTATATGAAATAAGAACTGTTTATTTTTACAATATAATACACACTCATAACAAAGTATCAGAATCAATGAAAAATTTATCATACTATTATAAGTATTTAAAGAGATTTATTTTTTGAAAAATAAATATATGTTATTGATTTTCTTTTTTTTATAGTTTGCATTTTATTTGGATATGACCCAAAGGAGTATGGAATTTCATTTGTGTTGACACTTGATGGAAAAGCTTTGATCAATGAAACAATATCAGGTAATGTGTATAGCCTACACACTACATGTGCTTGTATACACACATACATACAGGGTGTCCATAAATAAACAGCCTTATTTCAATTGTTTATAGACTAGTCCAGTATAAAAAAATTGTGAAGGTTTGTCAATGACTTAATTAAAAAATTTATTTCAGTGAAGAGAGTTAGTTCCAAATGACATTCCTACAGGGTGTTTTGAATAAATTATACATTTAATTACACTTATACAGTAGGTGTTCAATTTTTGTTGCAGAAAAATGCAGAGGGGCAAAGACTTCTGATTTTTGGAAAATCAACTAGTCAAATTTTAACTCTCTCACTGCGTAGTTATTTTATCAAAGTAGGCTCAGAAATTGCATAATTTTTTTATTACGTGTTTCAAATCTACATGTTAAAGTTAAAATATACAAGAAATTTTTTGTAAATAGGTTTTTATCTTAAAATATAGAATTAGATAATAAAAATATGAACATAAAAACATAAATGAAAACATTAACAGGAACAGCACAGCTAAATAGTCGGAAAGAATGCATACCCGCAGGAATCATAGATTGCGCAAATTTTGCTACGTCTACATTGCCTGTGGAAATCACAGGATGCACAGCGAGAGGGTTAATAGCTACATTAGATTTATCAACTGGAATGGTTAATGCATCTGACACTAAATCAAGTTTTTCTTACTAAAGGCATGTATCACATAGTTCAACTTGGATGAATCAACATGTTTTTTACAGATGCAAACTTTATGTCTCTATTTGATTAAACTAAAACATTGTTTTTTGCATTAAAATTGTGGCATTTTTATGCTTATCAAGGAATAACCTCTTTAACCTTTATTGATTTAGCTATCTTAATAAATTAATGCAATTAATCCAAAACATATAACTGACTTAGATGAATACTATTTTTGCATATCTAGAGGTGCTGGGGGTACCACTTCTAGCTGTGTTGTTATTGCTAATGTCACCTGATTGGCAGTGTCAGATCAAAGCCCATGAAATTCATCATGATAAAGGGATAGAATGTATGCCTGTTAGCCATAGCTTTGAGCACCATACGGTACGATTTGGGTTCAATCCCAGTTTTGAGGGAGAATACACTAGGGGTGGTCAGTGGCTTCCCACCTGTCTTTTCCTTCCACCAACCTCACGAGATGCGGCTCAACAGCTATTTAGAGTAGCCCCATGCCGCGAAGGCACTATACATTTGCAAACTTCCATGCTTTCTTCGGAATAAGAACCCAGGCCCAATAATACAACAGTACCTTATAGCAATACGTTGGTCTGCCATGCTAATTCTTAGCAAATCGTAAAAAGTGCCTCTTGATTGGTGGAAAAAAATCGCTATTCTTTGGGAGCATAATTCATTCGACAGAAAGTGAAAGTGATAAAATGTACTTAAAATTATAAATTGAGCTGCTCTCCTCTAGAGCAGAGCTCTCCAACCCTTTTATCCTTACAGACCAATAAATGTTTGGTAATTTTACTGTGGCCTCCTGAAGGAAGAGGATTTTCATTGTTTATATTTGAGATTGTCTTGTTTTCATAACTTTGATTTAATTGTATTTAAATGTGTTGTCAAAATAAAATACAGTTAAACCAAAAATGAATATAAAATGATGTAAGCTTTAACTCACTGGAATACTACACAATACACCACAGTAAAATAAAATGGAAAATAATATAATGTTGCTTGGGTGGCCCAGTATCATTTAATCCACTGACCAGTACTGGTCTGCTGCCTGGGTGGTGGGGACCACTGCTCTAGAGAATCAGAATTTGCATGTGCCTAATAACTGATCTTCAGAATATCAAATGATTATGCAAGAATAAATTAGCAGAGTGTGATTGTGTCGGCAGACCAGGAACAGGCCAGTTGCACATTTGTTTTAAAGATTATTGAAAGGGAAGGAAATACATATTTCAATACATTGCTTATCTTAGTTTTATTTTACCTTTGTTTTATCTCTTATATCATTGCTTAACTGAAAAATTAGTATTAATAAATGTTATGATAATTTATTTATTTTTAACAATTTCTTTTTGTTTTATCTAAATATAGAATTTGTTTATGAAAAACATCTTTTTTTTAAAAATTTGAACGAGAATGCACATACATATAAATATTTTATCTTTTAAAGATTTTACATTTAACATATACTATTAGTTTTAAAAATATAAAAACAACTTATATCTGATATAATATTTGAAGTCACACATTTTAGAAATGCCCTCTTTAAAAAGTACTCATGAAGAACTCTTTTTTTAGATTTGTTGCTGAAATTCTTTTCTTTACAAAGTTTTACAACCCCCAAAAAATGTCATTCCTCTTGAGGGGAAAAAACCCTTTGGAGTAAGCATATATAAGTTTATGATTTTTGAATTTTCCTCCTTGTGTTAAGATACTATTATAATTATAAAATGTTAAATACTAATTTTTAAAAGTTAAGTACTGTCATAATTATGTTTTATACAACAGATAAGAATAACCTTTGAATTGAAAATATCAAACCTTCAGTGAAGTAAATTATCTTAAATGGAAAAATTGTGAATAATTAAAATCTGTTTTTTTATAATTTTTAATTTTTTTTGCAAAAACTTATAAAATTGAAATTATTTTACTTTTTCATTTTTAAGAGAAACCTATTTCTGCATACTTTGAATAGCTTATATATTCATATATATTAATAATTATTAATCAAAGATTGTGGGGAAAATATCTTGGAAAAACCTTTTTATGGTAACTTGTCTTTTATTTGTATATAATTTATAATGTGCATTATGCTGATTACATTTTTATTTCTAATAGTTGTTTAATTCTTTTACACACACATATATATGTATATTTTTATTTTTTAGCTACTAATCCCCCACCTATCTGCTTTCCAGTTCCATTGATAGAAGATTTTGTTGATGGTTGTGTCCATTTTTATGATTTATCTATTTCAAATGACAAATTTCATGGTTGTGCTCAAATAGAATTAAGAATGTGGTGGATTTACGTGGTTGCAGAATATAAATTAGGATGTTTTGATGCTGATAACATGAGTAAAAAACATGCTAAAATTTTAAATTTCTTATCGAAGTCCAAAAGTATGAACGAAACCGAAATCATCAGTTATAATAAAATTAAGAAAGCATATAGTATGAAAAAAATTAATTCCAACAAGACAGAACAAGCTAAGATTTTAAACTTGTCAAAGACTGAAAGTATGAATCGAGACTGAAATCATCAGTTTTAATAAAATTAAAAATGCAAATATTATGAAAAAAATGAGTTCCAAAGCGACAGAACTATTTATTCATATGAATAATGAGGTGAAGTCTTGGGCTACCAAAGTTAAGGACTTTAATTTTTTAAAATGAATATTTCCTTACAATTTAATTTAAATGATGTAAAACTTAAAATACTATATCTTTCATTCAGTTAATTGTTACAATGACATATTACAATATCCTAGTAAAATTGCACAAAATTTAGTATTTTAATATGTTGTAAATTTGTAATTTGAGTAGTTACTGGAAAAGGTAAAATGTTTTAAGTCATGAGTTTGCACATTGTTATTTATGTCAATGGGCTTTTAAAAATAATTTGCAATGAGCTTCAGAATAATTGAAAGTTTTTGTATATATATAAATAATAATTTTTTAATTTTGATTGAAAATGTTAGTATTTTGTCTTCTATATTCGCCATTGATATTCTGAAATGGGATTTTTAGTTATAGGATTCATTTAGTCTCGATTTTTTTTTTGATTCCTGTGTGTTGTGATTGAATTATATATATTTAAATATATATATATATACTGAGGTAGAGAGATCTTTTGAATTATATTGTTTTTGACTCTCAGTTAAAATTGTAAAAGTATATATATATATATTTCAGGATCTGATATTTTGCACTATATTATATTTTGTATCATATTTTACTGTAATTATTATTTATCAACCAAAAATTGTTAAAAAATATTGAATTAAAAAAAGTGTCAAAATTTTCTATCAATGAAATTAGTTCATTAAAATATTATATGATACTTTTAATTATAATGATACTAATGAAAAATTATGAAAGGGTAAAAATTACTTTCAACAAACATATACTTCATTTAATTATCATAATGATATATAATTTTTTCCCTTTTATAATTAACTTATTTGAATTTTGTTTAAAAATTACTTTCAACAGATGAAATATGTACTTATAAATTTTGATGGAGCTTTTTACTATTTAGTTGTTCCATAAATTTATATCAGTTCAAATTTATAATGCATGTAAAACTGTCATTGTTAAGATTCTTATGTTATTTTATTCTCATAAAATTTGAATTTTTTTTTTAAATTAAAATTTTTTAGTATTAAAATTTTTTTCTTGTATCATTTTATTTCGTGACATGGATGTATGATTTTCTAAGCAAATTCATTCTGTAATATTTACAAGCATTTTAAATAATCATGTAAAATACAAAATTATTTAATCTTATGAATTAATCTTTCAAGTTAATATTGTGAACATTCTATTGCACTTATCTTCTAAAATTTTCATCCTGGTCATGATAACACTTGTGCATTCTATGCAGTTAAATTTTTCTTAATGTTATTTTTTCAATTCTTTTAAATTTCTTTGAAACTTTGTGCATCTATTTCATTCTAAAATGAATGCAAATTAAACATATTTCAAATTAATACAGCAAATTGTTTGACCAATTCTGTGTCTTAAAAATATTGATCTTAAAATATAATTATTGTTTTATCTTAGGTAGACATATTTTGAATTCCAGTGGTTGAGTGGTAGTGTATTGCACTTCCACGCCACAGGTCTGGGGTGCAACCCCAGGCTGGGCAAGGTCGACTCAGCCTTTCATTCCTTTTTGGTCGATAAATGAGTACCAAGCTTGCTTGGGAACTAAAAACTAGGGGTTTGGCGTTAGACTGACCACCTAACCATAACATCTGATCATGCATTTCAGTGCCCAAGATCATGAAAACTGAGATGGGCACAGTAGGTCTTGGCCATCATTGGCTCTTGCACCACTGAGTTTAGTTTAGATATATTTTAGTTAGTCTAAATTTTATTTTAAACTGTGCTCATAATTCAATTTTGTCCCATTATTTTATTGAATTTTTGAATTGTGATATGCTGTTAACTAAGAGTTTGATATTCACAGCCAGAGACAACCATATACAGTTTCTTGGCTGTCTGAATTATTACTCATTCAATCTCAAGTTTTACAGCTGTTACATTGGAAGGAAAGACGTTGCAATAAAGCCAAGTATAAGCATCTACATTAAATCATTATAGTGAGAAAAAAATGTAGAAAGTAAAAATTTTTATAAAAGATATGTGTTTTACATTTAACACTAGCTATTTATATAGGCAGGCTGCATTAGCCTAATAGTCAAAGTCACGAACTCATGATCAGTGTTTGTCGAGTCTTGGGTTCAAGTGCTGTTGCCATTAAAGACCTACCTTGTAGAGCTGATGCACATTAAATCTGTCAAGCTGTAAGTCCTCATGTTGACCTGGAGTGGAAGTTTGGATATTTGGATGCCAGCTCAGGTGTTGTCCTCATCACTTGACTGCGGTTCAAAATGAAGAGGTGCATTGCCTTAGAGTGTGATGTTAATTAACACTCACATTATTTATATAGGCAGAGTATCTACATAAATAAAATAGCTGCCCTCTGTCTGTACTAGCCTTTTTTTAAAAATATGATTTTTCTATATCTGCATTAAAATTTTACATTTGAAAGTGTTTCCGTCCTTGTAATTGCTCTCATTGGAAGCAGGTACACATTTGATATGGGCTCATTACTCTCAAGACCAGTTTATATAATGTTATAATTGTTATGTAAAGTTGATGCTTTGATTGAAAGAAGCAATTTCTCATATATGCATTTATATATAATTATTATACCTTGTTTCTAAAATGTTCTTTATAGTTCTTTTTTATTTGTGAGATGTTTATTACCATGAAAATAAATTCAAAGTGTATAAAATCTTGTATAATCTTTAGAATTTCATTTTTATGTGTACTGATAAGTGTTTTATTTAAAATTTAGTTTGTTAGTTGTATTTAAGAATTTTGAAATGGGGCATTGTTTGTTTATATTAATACATTGTTGTGATCCTATAAAATTTGTAATGGAGATATGCCACATTATTATGTGACATATAAAGAGTTTTTGGAAAAATTATAATATATGCATTTTTTTTATGTAAAGATAGCTGGATCCTATTTTAGGCCACCACCTTTTCATTGCCAATTTGTCGAATGATTGTCCTAATATTGGATGTCTAATAAAAAAAAGCTGCTAGAGAAATTTGGTGCTATTTTTTCTTTGCCAAAGGTGTGGGTTTAAAATAGTATTCAACTGTAAAGATTGTAAATGCATAAATTAGACCAATAGAAGAATCTCAATTGAAAGGTATGTCCTTAGAAGTTTGCTTTTAAGATATTCTTTTTTTTTGGTATGGCATATATATTTTTTATACCCATTTCTCATTTTACTTTTTATTTATTTTTATATATGTATTTGTTAAAGACCAATAAAAGTTTTTTTTTTCACTGTACGTTGTTTTAATATATTTCTTAAAATTTGTTTCAATCTCTTAAGACAAAAGTATAAAACAATTTTAGAAACTGAAATTAACTAAGCAGTTGTATTAACTGTCTGGTGTTCTCCGGAGGATTCGATCTTTCTGACAAGCGTCCGCCCAAAGTATCCCACATATCTTCGATGGGATTTAAATGAGGGAAGCCTATGCTAGCCAATCCATTCTTTAGATATTTTTACCATTTTAGAAACTACTTTACAGCTGAGGTCCTATGTGAACGTGCATTGTCGTCGACAAAAGTGAACCTCGAAACAGACGCACGTGTGAGAGGATAACGATTTCCGGTGAGTGAGTTGTTAATGGTATGCAGCGTTCAGGACGACTGGCGAATATGCAACCTTTATACAGATGCCTGATTAGTGTAAACCCAGGGGTGAGCGGACTTTTCCATGGTACGGTCTACTACTAATGTTTTTAAGGTGTTGTGGTCTACCCAGTGGCAATGGACTAAATTCATGATGGTCACATGATAACAGCAATCGCACATTTCCCATTGATTAAACATACTAGTTGTTCAACTTGTAAAGTTTAGATAACATTTAAAATTTGATATGATTGGGTAAAGAGTTCACGTGTTAAAATTCTTCAGTTTTTAAAATTAAAAAAAAATACATTATACGGGTACTTTTTAATTAAGTGCATTTTGTTTAACTATGTGCATTATTATATCATTTGCAAATATTTACTTTCTAAAAGAAAGTTTCTGCAAAAAGCAAAAGTTGGCAACAGGTGAAGCACATGAACTAATTGGCTGGAAACGCGTGATTATATTTATATAATTATGACGTCGCATTAATTTATGAACTGATTGGCCGAAAACACGTGGCTCAGTTATCATATGACTAATGACGTCACATGAATTTAGTCCATTCTGTATTTAAAATTGTGTTTTCTTTCTTTTTTTAACACGTGTTTGACTTTGTACCCCTCTTTTAAAATATGACTGATTACTATTTTTATTACGAAAACAGGAGGATTGTTTGAATATTGTCAAGTTGAATGCTTGAACAACTATGAGCGACTGCTAGAACGTGGACGTATTCAATGCAGCGAGCAGAGAACATACGAGAATCGATGAATCTGAAACTCGCGTATGCACTTAATTTGTTAGCTACGCTGACTGGGTGGCGTAATTGGTTTGTCGCTGGCATTTTGCACCCAAGGTTGCGGGTTCGACCCCGGCCTAAGTAGGTGGATTTTCATTGTGCAGAAAATCAGCAGCGGTCATGTCGTATGATTATGCGGCATGTAAAAAATCCCTTAGAGTTCCCGTTTGGCTTGGATGCCCTCGGCAAAATTAAAATTCCTAAGTTCAATTTCGCATCGTCAGAGCTCAGGCGCCTCCTTCTGGGGAGGAAACTGGGCTTCAAAATTACTTGCGGCAATTGGTATCGCCTATATGGTGCCGAAATACAAATAAATACTAGCTCCTGTGGAATGAACTAGGTCTGCAAAGGGTTAAATACCAATACGCAGCCCCATTAGAGGGAAAAAAATGTTAGCTACCGAGTTCCGCGCCATCGCGGGACATGACATCAACACGAGACAACCCATTCCCGTAGGGTGTGGTAGGTTGTCTCAATAGCCAATCCCATGCTATCGTGGAAGAGCTCATCATCAACATTTAGTCTCCTTTTCAGTCGGCCTGTGGGGAAAAATTCAGTTTACGGAAGTTTTAAAACACTGCAGTGATCGCTTTTCTACAGTGGCCGTGATATCGTGCGCTTCTAATGAAGGTACATGTGTCATGAAGGTACATTTATCGAATTAGTTAACACATGGATTGTGTGAAAAGCCGATTCCCTAGTCTAGCTGGCTTCGATGCTCTATAGATATGTTTATTTTAGTATGCGGGTCTTAGTAAAAGCAGTCAATCAAAATGTCTTGGCGTCGATCGCGATCGACTTAATGGCCATATCTGGTGTAAACCATGATCCGGTTGCCGTATGCAGTTGCTGAGCAATGTTGTCCGATCTATGGTTCCGGTGTCTTTTCGCCTGCAGAACAATATATTGGTCATTTCTTTCCTCGAACGACCACCGCCAACCTTTCTTACCGTTGTACCTGTCATTTAGAAAGCCTCACAAACTCTTGAAACTACATTGTCAATTTTAAACTTTTATGCAACGCTCGGCAGACTACGCCCCTCTTCAAGTTTGCGATCATTCTACTATGTCTAAAGGAATCCTGATGGCTTCTTGTAGCCATTATGAACTTACTATTTTCATTTAAAGGGAATACCTGGAAATACACGTCCTTCCTCCCTTTTTTTAAAGTTGCTTTGGTACTGAACAGCGTGCATTTCACGCGTTTGCCTGCCGTAACTCATCCTCTGGTATTGTGCTGATATTTGCATGTGCGTCGAGCTTTCTACTGAGCTGCCTTTTCAATTTATTGGTTGCAGAAAGCCATTTGTGACAAATTCATGGTTGTAAGTTGAAAAATGCATTTGTTGTGTGAAAGTTTTGCACGCTAGTGTATAATGAATTTATAGTTGAATTTAAACATGAGGTTTTGCTACATGCGTCCATAACCATTTCCCATTTATATCGGTTACATATATGCCGAAAAATTTCATCATTGAATTTTTTAACTTGTCACAAGTGCTGTCGCTTGTAAATCACAAATGAAATTTCATACTATTTTTTGACCAAAAACCTCCTACCTCTCGAAACAAAATTGTCAATTGTTGTCAAATAATGTGTCTACAATTTGTATTTCGGAAATCAACTCATAAACGAACCCCGTAAAATGTGGAATCGCTTAAATATCTTTAGAAATTCCATTATAGTTGTTACAAAAGGCAATAAAAAGATCGTGTTTTTGATTATGTAGATTCAAATCCTAACATGCCGCCCATCCGGTATAGTGGTTAGTGACGCTGACTGCGGTGCCGTAGGGCCTGTGTTCGAATCCTGGCAAAGGCAGGGATGCTTAAAATGTATAGTACCTTCACGGCATGAGGGGTACTCTAAATAGCCGTCGAGCCCCAAGTCCTTGTGAGGTTGGTGGAAGAGGAAGAGAGGTGGGAGACCCCTGACCACTTCCAGGGTATTCTCCCTCAAAATTTGAGTGGAACAGAGCAAAATCGTACTGTCACCTGCATGGTGTTTAAAGCTAAGACTAACGACAGGCGTAAAAATCCAGCCCTTAACCGCGATGGATTTCGTGGGCCTTGATTTGATGTTACTGTCGATCAGGTGGCTTAAGCAACAACAACAAATCCTAACATTGGTAATGAAGAGTATTTCAAAGGTTTGTTGACAGAAAAGCATTGTGTTTGCGTAGTGTAGTATATTTTAGTAGTAATTTTTTCGTTCATTAATGACGCAGATGTTTCTAAATCTGAATAAAGAAAACCATCAAGTTACTGCACTCTAAATGAACCTTCAAAACGCTCGTCTAGTATGGTGTGAAAATTTTAAGATATTGAACATCAGTTCATAGATTTTAATTGTTACTTTTAAATGTGACGAAATATCAAATTTAAATATCAATTCAAACTAAATATAGTATTAGTGTGAGGAGAAAAAGTGACAATATTCTCTCTCTCTCTCTCAAAATCAATCGGCTCAATAAATCAACCATATATTTTTAAATATAGTTATTTTACACGAAAAAAACCGAATAACTTGCTAAGTCAGGTCAGCTTTAATTTTATTCCAATATTTACAGTGGTCCACAAAAGTGTTCGTACACTTGCAATTTTCTATAAAATTTGGTGTTTTTCAATAATAAAAATCAATATATCAGAATTGTAACCTTTTTTTATATATCTACAACTTGTGTGTGTGTGTTCTTAATGAAGTAACATAACGAATTTTTATAAATTATAATATAACTATTATTTTAAAAATTAATAATAAAAAAGTTCTAAAAAATTACGCCGCAAAAGTCTTTGTACATCTAAAAAAAAAATCTCAACATAGCTTTAAATATTGTATTTTCTTCTTAATTTAATACTTAGTAGGATATATTTTAGCGTCCACAGTAACTTTTAAACGCCTTGGACAGATTTCATGTTTTTTTTTGTAATTTCTGCATCGATATTATTGAAATTGCCCCTAGGTGCCCATATAGCGATTATCTGCGTGAGTTAGGGTGTAGGATTAACAAAAGAACTAGACGTATCCATGTTCTTAATATGACTTTATTAAGAACTTAAACGTTTAACAGATTAGATGATAATAATATATGTGAAGAGAATCTACGATGGCAAAACACACAATATAAATAATACCGAAATAACATAACTCGGACCACTATCAATATCTAACCCGCCTAATCTCAATTCCAATAATATCCACAAGTCTAATATTAAATAGTCAATCCTACCTTGATCCGATCGCCGATCTAATCATAAAGGGGAGTTGCGCGTCTTTACTCAAGTGCAATGGTATGCACCTTGACCTAATGGCTCTATCTTCGGGATAACCTCTGTTGGCTGTCACTTCACAATCGTATCACTGTCTATCATAACATTCCCCAAATTGCCACCTCACTCAAACTTCTGATATTTAAAAGCTTTCTAATTTGCATCTTATATTCACGTTTCACTCTTCTTTGGTTTTGGTTGGAAAGAGTTGCGCTGTGGCTATTTACAAAGAACCCAAAGGACATGTTAATGAAAAGACGCGTGAGCCCGTCACAGATGTTCCTCCATTCTTCTGTGATTGTTTTTACTTCACATTTTATATTTTATTTGCCATGTTTTCTTTTTTTTTTTTTTTTAAATCAAATTCTCACGAAATATGTCATACCGGGCTTTCACCAGGAGATTTTCAGAATTTCGGGACAGTATGGAGGTACCACGGGGCGTACATTGAGAATAGTGCGCTCGGTGTCATCTTGTTTTAAAAATGTAGCCTTCAACAATATCCAAATTTTGGTTGGATAATTTGAAATTGTTAGTTAAAATATTTAAATATAGAGCTCATGTGTGTTTCACAATACCATCAAAATATACCAAATTACCTAACCCTGAAACCGATTTACACCCCCACGCAAGAACGCCTTCATCTCTATGCTTCACTATTCCAATTAGATTCTTGGGATTAAGTTTCAGAAAATTCAACTCATTGTAAGCAAATTGGATCGGATGAGAGAAAATTCAACATTTTTGATTCCGACAGGCTTACAATAGTTTGTAGAAGAAAAAAATTAATTTAATCCCAAGAATTTAGTTGGAACAAGAACGCTTCCACACCTCCATGCTGAAATATGGGGGTGTTCTTGCGTGGGGGTGTAAGTCGGCTTCAGGGTTAAAATGAAACATCGACACGATAATGGTATTATACTGCTTTAACTGTTTAAATATTTTAAAATTAATTAAAAATTATCCGACAAAGCTGAATATTAGCTACTTCATCTTTTAACAAGATGATGACATCAAGCACACTGCTCTCAATGTGCGCAGCTGGTGTCTCTACATATCCTAAATTCTGAAAAAACCACTTGATTTAAGGTATCCGACTACCCTAAAATTATGATTTTTTTTCAAAAATTGACAATTTTTCTTATGATTTTATATTTTATAGGTCATCTTATTAGCTTAATAAAAGTACCAAGTTTTTTATTTTCCATTCACTAGAACAAAAACTACAAGCGTTTTAGTAAAAGCAGGAGCCATAACTTTACACAAGATGTCGAACTTTAAAATGCGTTTTACTCGAAATGTGTTTTTTTCGAAAAGTTCAAACGGGGACAGCGATTGCTCAAAAAGCTTTCAAAATAATTTGCTGAAATTTTTTGTGTACTTTTTTTTATAAAACAGTAGAAGTACTTTGACCTTCAGATATACCAATCACTGTTTTATTTCAAAATTTACAGTCCTTTATGTGAATATGATCACTGTTTTTTAAAGCAATTTCATAATCACTAAGATAAAGTGCTCTAGTTTTTGTAAAAATTAAAATATCTCTTATCCTGAAGGTCATTTCAAACATGAATAACAAAGTAACACATCAAAATTAAAAAATTGAGAATTTGTCCATAAAAATATTTGTACAGAGTGGGCCCCGTTTATGCAATTTTTTGTACAATTTTACCAGTTTTTTCCTGTTTTAATAATCATAGTTTTTTTTTTTTTCTCAATTTTAGGATTTTTTCCTTAAAATATACTAAATAAATCTAAAAATCCCCATATCTGCATTTTTTCAAAAAAAAAAAAAGTAGTCACAAGTAGTCGGATACCTTAAGCCTAGTATAACATATTTCATGAGAATTTGATTTTTAAAAAAGAAAATATGACAAAAATAAACAAAATGGGTAGTAAAAACAATAGTGACCAGAAGAATGGAGGAACATCGATGCAGAAATTATATACAAAAAACTGATAAATCTACTAAGGTATTAAATTAAACAAAAAATGCAGCATTTTTAAGCTATGTTGAGATTTTTTGAAGTGTTCAAGACTTTTGTGTATTTTTTTAGAATTTTTTTATTATTATTAATTTTTTAAAATAATAGTTATATTATATTTTAGAGTAGTTGCAGTATTTCATTAAGAACAAGCTGTAGATATCACGAAAAATTACAACTCTGATATATTAGTTTTTGTTATTCAAAACAGAAAATTTTTAGAAAATTGCAAGTGCACGGAGAACACTTTGGTGGGCCACTGCATAGTATCTTTACTTTTCATATCCTCTATTCTGAACTCGTTTAATTAATTAACCATGTAATGAAGGTAAGATAATAAATTTCTAAGACCAAAAATGTTTATTCATATTATAAATTCCATTACAAAATATTTGAAATCCAAGATGATATCTTTATTTCAAGGAATCCTAAATATTTCATTAGCTAACGATATTTCGTCGTCCTCATAACACTCTTCTTCATATTCCGAGGTCAAAACACGTTACTTTCACCAAACAAAATTTCCATTAGCGCACAACTCGCAGAATTTGAGACGCTAAATCATTCAATAAACTTTGCATCTTTGAAATTACTATTTAGAACAATTGACCTGTAGTTCTTTCTTATTTTTGCCCCGGGGAAAAGCCTTTGCATTCAGTTTTGAGCTGCGCAAAATCCGTCTGTATTTTGCACTAACAACGAACCAAATATCGAATACCAATCTTGAGCCCTTCCCTGAGATGACTTTTAAGAAAGCAATGACAGAATTTGGGATTTCAAGTAACTGTATGTTATTATCAATACACTCTATAAACTCTGCAATTCTCTGAACCTGAAAAGTACATTTCAGGTAGAACCGTACTTCCACCTACATTACCTCCCCAGAATTATATAAGTCGGGCCATTGCGACATAGCCATCCTGTGATGACCATGTCGTGCCGGTTCCGCGTAAGTTAGAGGTGTGGGATTATCAAAATGATGAGACATAGTAGTTCTTAATACAACTTTTATTAAGAATAACTTATATTACTTAAATTCTAATTTGACAATTTTAATTAAAGTGAGTTAACACCCAAATTAAACCTTGTATTCAAGTCAGATCACGCAACTAGATCCTATATCTCTATTATAATTAATAATACGATTCATCTAATTACTTATATCAAATATTACCTTTTTGCAGATCTCCTTCCTTTACCTAAAGAACGATATCTATAAATTCCTTTTATATGCGATGATTCCCACTTCTTTATCTAGGTCTTATATTCTTTCCAAAACTATCGGACTGCTAACTCTTGATCTGCAAGATTTCACACTAAGCTATCTCTAAACTTGTCAGGTTATCGATCAGAATAATTCCACACTAAACTATCTCTAAGCTTGCCGCGCTATATCTTATCATCAAAGCTTCTATCCTTTTATAGTATATCTCATTTACATATTATCTTTGTTTATCTTCTTGGTATTGGGTTGGAAAAGTTTTGCCATTAATCGTGGCCGTCAAAGAACATAGGAGTTATGTTAGCAGAAAGACGCGAGAGACGTCACAAATTTAATACTTAGTAGGATATATTTTAGCGTCCACAGTAACTTTTAAACGTCTTGGACAGATTTCATCAGTTTTTTTTGTAATTTCTGCATCGATGTGTGAAATTGCCCCCCTAGGGTGCCCTTCTCCTTGATTATCTGCTTGAGCTAGAGGTGTAGGATTAACAAAAGAACTAGACGTACCCATGTTCTTAATATGGCTTTATTAAGAACTTAAACGTTTAACAGATTAGATGATAATATATGTGAGAGAATCTACGATGACAAAACACACAATATAAATAATACCGAAATAACATAACTCGGACCACTATCAATATCTAACCCGCCTAATCACAATTCCAATAATATCACAAGTCCTAATATTAAATAGTCAATCCTACCTTGATCCGATCGCCGATCTAATCATAAGGGAGTTGCGTCTTTACTCGAGTGCAATGGTATGCACCTTGACCTAATGGCTCTATCTTCGGGATAATCTCTGTTGGCTGTCACTTCACAATCGTATCACTGTCTATCATAACATTCCCCAAATTGCCATCTCACTTACTCAAACTTCTGATATTTAAAAGCTTTCTAATTTGCATCTTATATTCACGTTTCACTTCTTTGGTTTTGGTTGGAAAAGAGTTGCTATTAATCCTGGCCCCAAAAGAACCCAAAAAGGACATGTTAATAAAAAAGACGCGTGAGCCCGTCACAGATGTTCCTCCATTCTTCTGTGATTGTTTTACTTCAATTTTATATTTTTATTTGCCATGTTTTTTTTTTTTTTTAATCAAATTCTCACGAAATATGTCATACCGGGCTTTCACCAGGAGATTTTCAGAATTTCGGTACAGTATGGAGTACACGGGCGAATTGAAACAGTGCCTCGGTGTCATCTTGTTTTAGAAATGTAGCCTTCAACAATATCCAAATTTTGGTTGGATAATTTGAAATTGTTAGTTAAAATATTTAAATATAGAGCTCATGTGTGTTTCACAATACCATCAAAATATACCAAATTACCTAACCCTGAAGCCGATTTACACCCCCACGCAAGAACGCCTTCATCTCTATGCTTCACTATTCCAATTAGATTCTTGGGATTAAGTTTCAGAAAATTCAACTCATTGTAAGCAAATTGGATGGGATGAGAGAAAATTCAACTTTTTTGATTCCGACAGGCTTATAATAGTTTGTAGAAGAAAAAAATTAATTTAATCCCAAGAATTTAGTTGGAACAAGAACGCTTCCACACCTCCATGCTGAAATATGGGGGTGTTCTTGCGTGGGGGTGTAAGAGTCGGCTTCAGGGTTAGGTAATTTTGTATTTTTTGATGGTATTGTGAATTATAGCTGTATTTAAATATTTTAAAGAACAATTTAAAATTATCCGACCAAAATTTGGATATTGAAGACGACTTCATCTTTTAACAAGATGATGACATCAAGCACACTGCTCTCAATGTGCGCAGCTGGTGCCTACATATCCCAAATTTGAAAAAAACCACTTGATTTAAGGTATCCGACTACCCTAAAATTATGATTTTTTTTCAAAAATTGACAATTTTTTTTATGATTTTATTTTATAGGTCATCTTATTAGCTTAATAAAAGTACCAAGTTTTTTATTTTCCATTCACTAGAACAAAAACTACAAGCGTTTTAGTAAAAGCAGGAGCCATAACTTTACACAAGATGTCGAACTTTAAAATGCGTTTTACTCGAAATGTGTTTTTTTCGAAAAGTTCAAACGGGGACAGCGATTGCTCTAAAAGCTTTCAAAATAATTTGCTGAAATTTTTTGTGTATTTTTTTTTATAAAACGGTAGAAGTACTTTGACCTTCAGATATAGAAATCACTGTTTTATTTCAAAATTTACAGTCCTTTATGTGAATATGATCACTGTTTTTTTTAAAGCAATTTCATATAATCACTAAGATAAAGTGCTCTAGTTTTTGTAAAAATTTAAATATCTCTTATCCTGAAGGTCATTTCAAACATGAATAACAAGTAACATCAAAATTAAAAATTGAGAATTTGTTCAAAATTTTTTTTGTACAGAGGGCCCGTTTATGCAATTTTTTGTACAATTTTACCAGTTTTTTCCCGTTTTAATAATCATAATTTTTTTTTCTTTTTTCAATTTTAGAATTTTTTCCTTAAAATATACTAAATAAATCTAAAAATCACAAAAAATCCCCATATCTGCATTTTTTCAAAAAAAATAGTCACAAGTAGTCGGATACCTTAATCCTAGTATAACATATTTCATGAGAATTTGATTTTTAAAAAAGAAAATATGACAAAAATAAACAAAATGGGTAGTAAAAACAATAGTGACCAGAAGAATGGAGGAACATCGATGCAGAAATTATATACAAAAAAAACTGATAAATCTACTAAGAGTATTAAATTAAACAAAAAAATGCAAAACATTTTTAAAGCTATGTTGAGATTTTTTTTGAAGTGTTCAAAGACTTTTGTGGCGTAATTTTTTAGATTTTTTTATTATTATTAATTTTTTAAAATAATAGTTATATTATATTTTAAAATTGGTTACGTTATTTCATTAAGAACAAGCTGTAGATATCATAAAAAATTACAACTCTGATATATTGATTTTTATTATTCAAAAACAGAAAATTTTTAGAAAATTGCAAGTGCACGAACACTTTAGTGCCACTGCATATTATCTTTACTTTCATATCCTCTATTCTGAACTCGTTTAATTAATTAACCATATAATGAAAGAATTAAGATAATAAATTTCTAAGACCAAAAATGTTTTATTCATATATATAAATTCCATTACAAAATATTTGAAATCCAGATGATATCTTTATTTCAAGGAATCTAAATATTTCATTAGCTAACGATATTTCGTCGTCATCATAACACTCTTCTTCGCAATTCGGAGTCAAAACACGTTACTTTCACCAAACAAAATTTCCATTAGCGCACAACTCGCAGAATTTGAACGCTAAATCATTCAATAAACTTTGCATCTTTGAAATTACTATTTAGAACAATTGACGTAAATCACTTTGAATTATACGTTGCTTAATTTATGTATTCGTAACTTAGAATGCGTTCTGTTTCGCGCCCATGAATTATTCGCTTAAATCATTTCTATGCAATCAATTTCGGAGAGGATTTGATTAGAGTTACAGGTACAGTGATAGTCACTAGCTCAGACGATTTTCGACGACGAGGCTTTGTTTATTTAGCGCGCAGGTCGCATCTGCTGAATTGTCTGGAATGAGGAAATAATTCGATTTTGTGTGTGTACGATCATTACTAAGTGGCGTTTCTCGTTTGAATGTGAGTTAAAACAGTTATGATCTCTGGTAAATTGAAATCCTCGGTTTTTAAATTGGTTTGATTATTTTAAAAGGGAATTATCCTAGTTAATATAATTCTGTTTATTTTAAAGTTATTGTATAATCACATTTTGAATTTTTTTTTCCGTTTAAAAAATATTAGCTTGGTTAAAAAATTATTCGGGGTAAACTATTATTAATTTATTGTAAAAAAAGCTACTTTTAAAGATTAAAGAAATGATTTGTTGTAAATAAATTCGAAGGAAATGTAAGGTTAATGCTCATTAAATTTTGCTAAAACTTTTACAAATAATTACATTTTTACACACACAAGAAAAAAAAACCCCAACTTTAGTTGATTTTCTATGGCTGTATTTAATTATAAAAATTAAAATAGGTGTCATCTTTAGAGAGAAAAATAGAGAGAGAGAAGACATATATTATTCTCAGATGCTAAAATCCAAATTTATATTAAGGCTGTTTTCGTCATATGCACAAGATTGATTGATTATTAACGTCGCACTGTTCAGCTACACGAGGACTTTTGGTGACGGACCACGTAATTTTGAACCATGGTCAAGTGACGTGGACGACACCTGAGCTGGCACCCCCTCTCCTAACTACACACCAACTCCAACGGGAGGACGTTTCAGCTCTCGACAGGTTTAACGTGCATCGCTGCCCTACGCGGCGGGTCTTTAGTGGTACTGGGCTCGAACTCGTGACAAGGCAAGCCACGGTCCGATACCTATACCACTCGGCTACCGCGGCCACGTCATATGCACAAGAGAGTGAACTTAACGCGGAGCACATTTTCAGACAGAAAACATGCCTCAACTTTTATAAAAATTGGCGACATTGTAACTCATGCATTTATTTATATTATAGTGCTTTAAAATTTCAAAACATTTCATAAATAATTGGTTTTTTCTTTTAACATGTAAAGAGAGGGATAGCTCATTTAACATTATGGTATAGGAGAAAAAATGCGAAACACATTTTATAAAAGAAAAAAACGTGTCAACTCGGATAAAATAAGTAATTCTCTACAGGATAGTGAAACTAGAATATAATATTAATGTTTGAGTACTTTTATATCTGAAACAATATTCCGAATTTGGGTCCTATTCTTTAACATTAGCCGAAAACAGCCTTAAACTACTTTTCAACAGTGTCAAAAAGGCTCACATTTTTTAAACGCCTTTATATATATATATACAGTGGGCCACAAAAGTGTTCGTACACTTGCAATTTCGTATAAAATTTAATGTTTTCGACTAATAAAAATTAATATATTGTAATTGTAATTTTCTTATGATATCTGCAATTTGTTCTTAATGAAATGACATAATTAATTTTTAAAAATAGTATAACCAAAAAAATTTTAATCAAAAATACTAAAATATTACGCCACAAATGGAATCCAATGGATTAATATATTGTAATTGTAATTTTCTTTTTATCTGAATTTGTTCTTTAAAGAAATGACATAATTAATTTTTAAAAATAGTATAACTTTTAAAAAAAAATTAAACAAAAGCTACCAAAATATTACGCCATAAATGTGTCTTCGTGGGACTTAACAAAATCTCAACTTCGCTTTAAATATATTGTATTTTTTTCTTTTAGTACTTAGTAGGGTATCTTTTTAGTATCCACAACAATTTTAAGCATCTTGGTGAGATTTAATCAGTTTTTTTTTTTCTGCATCAATTTCTCCATTTTTCTGTGATTTGTTTTCACTTCACATTTTGGTTAATTGTCATGTTTTCTTTTTTTTACGTTAAATTCTCAAAATAGTTTTATGGTTAAAGTGATTGAGGAGGTATTTTCATATTTGGGGACAGTTAAGAACACTAGTGGGTTACATTAGCAGGCGCTTGGCGTTATTACCCTGTTAAAAATTTAAATCGTTCAAAGCCAAATTTCGGTGGATAATTTAAATTTTCTTTAAATATTTAAAGGGGCTCATGATTCACAATACCATAAAAAAATACCAAATTACCTAATTCTGAGGCCAATTTACACCCCCACGCCAGAACATCTTTACTTCAATGCTGAAGCATAGATGTGGAGGAGTTCTTGTTCCACATAAATTCCTGGGATTAAACTCCTTATTTTTTCATTTACAAGCTATTATAGGCCCATCGGAACCAAAAATGTTGAATTATCTGCCATACCATTCAATTTACTATCAATTTTGAATTTTCTCAAACTTAATCCCAAGAAACTAGTTGGATCTATAAAACATGGAGGTGGAAATGTTCTTGTGTGGGGGTGTAAATCCGCCACAGAATGAGGTAATTTGGTAATTTTTGTTGATTTGTGAATCATTAGCTCTATTTAAATATTTTAAAGAGAAATTTAAAATTATACGCCCAAAATTTGGATATTGGAAACGACTATTTTTTACAGGATACTGACGCCGAGCGCACTGCTCTCAATGTACGCCACTGGTCCTCTAACTGTCCCCAAATTAAGAAAATACCTCCTCAATCACTTTATTTAGCCCAGTAGAACATATTTGGTGAGATTTTGACGTAAAAAAAAAGAAAACATGACAAACACAAAATGTGAAGTAAAAACAATAACCACAGAAGAATGAAGGAAAATCGATGCAGAAATTACAAAATACTGATTAAATCTATACCAAGACCCTTAAAAGTTGTTGTGGACACTAAAAGATATTCTACTAAGTACTAAATTAAGAAAGAAGTACACACAATATTTAAAGCGAAGTTGAGATTTTTGTTAAGTGTACGAAGACTTTTCTGGGGTAACTTTTTAGCAGCTGTTTGATTATTATTTTTTTAAAAAAATAGTTATACTATTTTTAAAAAATTAGTTATGTCATTCCATTAAGAATAAGTTGCAGATATAAAAAATTACAATTACAATATATTAATTTTTATTAGTCGAAAACATTAAATTTTATAAGAAATTGCAAGTGTACGAACACTTTTGTGACCCACTGTATATATATATATATAGTTTTTCTTTGCAGACGATTTCACATTTAAGACGAAAAAGATAATTCATATTATTAATGAAAGTTTACACTTTGCTGCTTGGAAATAAAAAATATTTAAAAAAAAGTATTTTAAGTACTAAAAACCCTAAAAATAAAATATTATTTATGAATTGATTCGAAAATGATGTTAGTCTCACATTTACCACAAAATAATTCGCACATGTATTAATATTCATGCACTGTATTTGTAGGGTTGATTAATCATAAAACACTACACACAATATTTTTATAGGGCCTATTTAGTTAAAATATGGAATAATAGGCCTTTATAAATAATTGAAGTTGTTAGAATTTTCTTTTATATTTTGGTAGCAAATTCTTATTTTTTTCAAGTTCAAGTTAAAATAAGTAACAAATCAGTTTCTGCCGGGTCGTGGTTATCGAGTGGATATGATCACAAGAGCTCATGATTGGCGAATTGTGAGTTTGAATCCTGGGGTTTGCACTGAAGACCCACTTTATTTTGTCAGATGCAAATCCAATTTTGGGGACTTAAAATTTACCTTGCTTGATGTGTAATTTTGGGGATGGGGTCCCAAACCTCAGGTTTTCATCCCTACTTGAGCGAAGTTAAAAAATTACGTGGTCGCCTCCATTATAGCTGTCTCGTTGCTTTAGATTGCGACGTCAACAAACATCTACTGTGTTTTACGAAATATAAATAAAATATTCTGGAACATTCTCAAACCTCAAATGATTATGTCAAGTGAGTGAGTGAATATTAACGTCGCACTATACAGCTATACTCGAGGGCTTTTGGCGACAGACCTCGTAATTTTGAACCATGGTCTAGTGACGAGGATGACATCTGAGCTGGCACCCCCTCTTCTAACTTCCGCACCACACCTCACCTCACCAATGGGAAGACGTTTTAGCTCTCGACAAATTTAACGTACCCCGCCCCCCAAAACGGCGGGTCTTCAGCGGTACTAGGCTCGAACTTCTGACTCGCCGGCCACGAGTCTTTTATCTTGAGCACTAGGCTACCGCGGGTTATGATTATGTAGAGAAAATAACAATATGACATGAATTTTTCTGTTAATTAATTCTAGCGTAATTTGAATATTTCAGGTAAACTTTAATTCCGCAGTATTTTTAAGGTATTGAAAATCGTGGAAATGTGTAAATAAATCATGTACTTTTTTATATTAAACGAAAATTGGGTGAAAAGGCATTAAAATAAGATATATTTCCAACATCTATTTAAAAGCCAGAAACTTATTTTATGAAAAAACCAAGCCAAACCCACAATTTTCTTGTGACATTACTTGCAAGATTTAGGGGAAAAAAAAGGGGTTTTTTTTTATTTATTTATTTCTAATGGCAGATTATGAACAGTTAAAAACAGAGTTCATCAATCTCCCCGGGTACACCCAAAAAGCAGGTTTTCTCTTTTTTTAGTGCTGCCCATACAGGTGGATACCAATGCCGCAGTAAATTTTGACCCCCGTTTCCCTCCCTAGAGGGAGGCACCTGAGCTCGGGACGATGCAACCTGTATACTAGGATTTAATTTTTGCCTAGAAACCCCCTTTTTTGGGATTTTTTACATGCCGTATAATCATACAAACAGGGCCCGCTGTCAACTTTCTGCATCATAAAAAATTCCATCATTTGGGCCGGGGATGGGAAACCCACTCCCTTTTGGGTACAAAAGGGCCCAAAAGGAAAAAACCAAACCCACGCCCCCCAGCGGACAAAAAAAAAATATTTAGGTTAATATTTAGATCTGTAAAAATTAAATTATGCATATATTCTATAAAAATCCGATTAAAAACTATTTATAATGATGTGATCTATGAAGAATTAAAATTTGTGATAAATTTGGATCCAAGGTAGATGATTTTTACTTTGGGAAGAAGAGCTAGTGAAGAGAACATAAAGAATTTTTTATTACCTACTGTTTAACATGGATGGAAAGTGAAGTAGTTTGTGGTGACATTTTCAAAAAAAAAAATTACTGATGGTATTGTAACTTAGTTTTGTTTTTTGAATAAAAAATGTGTTATAACATTTAATTTAGTACTGGAATATTTTATAAGTACAAATTTGAAAACATTGCAATACTGAATTTGTGGAATATATTTCATTTTAATGGAGATAATGATATTAAGATTCCACTCTAAACGCTCGTTCATGGAAATTTCATTAATATCCACAAATTAAAATATTTTTATTTGAGTCTCTGGAGTAAGTCTTATGAAACGTATAAGGGATTAGTTGCAAAAATAAGAAATTTCTTCAAAAGATTGTATAGGAAATAATCTCTTAGGGAAAAATTATAAAAATCACATTTTTTTTTTATGCATGCTTTAGGAGAAAGTATTATTTTACATAATATGGATAGTTAATAGTAGTATAACGTTTTTGGAATATACATGTATATTTTGCCATGAGCTTTTTTGATCGAATGTTATCATTTACATATATTCGTTATATAAAATATTTAACACATATAGATATTTAGTACATAGTAGTAATAAGAATAATAGAACAAATACAGAAATACTCTAGTAATCTAATATTCAATCCCTCTTTAATAATTCTTGAAATAAAATAAAGATCTTAATCAAACTAGTATCAATCCAGTTATCAGCCATATTTGAAATTATTCAGTGGATTTAGATAATCTTTTAGCAATTAAAATACTAACCTAAGTAAATAATTATACTGTAATGAAAGTATTTTGTCTTTCTATCACCTTTAGATAAATTTTTTTATAAATTTAGAGGCCATGGTAGAGCTTAAAGGTCATGGTCACGAACTCGTGGCTGGCGTTATCGAATCGCGGGTTTGTGTCCTGATGCCATTGAAGACCCGACATATAGAGCAGAGGTGTCCAACCCGCGGCCCGCGAGATTCTTTACAAAATTTAGACCATTTTGTACAATATTTTTTTTTTTTTAAAGAGTTTTTTTTTTTTATAAAAAAAAAATCCCATAATTTTCTATTATTTTATCACGCTGTTTTTGTTACTGCGATTCTCTTTTTTTCTAAAAATTTAAATTTTTCAAAAAATAAATTTGGGTCATACTTTAAAGTAGAAAATCTGCAACATCAAATTTAGATACGCAAATATACATGCATTGAAATTGCCTTGAAAAACCAAAAGTTGAAAAACAGATATTTTTCACTAATTAAATAAATTAAACATTATTTGATCATTGCATTATTATTGTTATATTATCGACGTTTTTATACAAGAAAAACAATGAAAACAAGAATAATATATCAATCTGTTTTAAATTTTCACTCTAACAAATGTTTGTAACGGATCCAAATCTAATATAAAGATACAGTTGAACCTGTTTTTGTGCGGTAGATAGGGACCGCATAAAAAATCCGCAAAAAAAAGGGGCCAAACCCCCAAAAAATTTAAAAATTCCTAAAAAAATAAAAAATTAAATAAATTCCTGGAAAATTTTAAAAAAAAAGTTTTTTTATCGGTTTTTAAAACCTACAAAAAACATTTAATTTAAAAAGCCCAATTAATTTAAAAATTTTTAAGTCCCTAACCAAAATAAATTTTAAATTAAATTTTTCAAAATGGAAAATTTTTTAAAACAATATAAAAATTTTTAAAAATAATAAAGGATAAATTTTTAAAATACACATACATAATTCATTGCTACTCATCGTAATCCAAAGCCCTGTAATGAATAAGTTTAAAATCTCTTTCGCGCGAGCGCGTCACTTGAAGGTACAATTTCAATTGATTTACTTTTTGGCAACATAAAGTAAGAGATAAGTTTTTGTGGCAAAGGTCGGGTGATCCCACACACAGTTTGTAAATGTCACGATAACGAGATATACATGATTGAAGCCCTTTTTGGATTCTTATACTTCTTTCTTAATTGGTATTTATTTTAAGAAAATGCTTTTCCAATTTGTTGGAAAGCTGGATCTCTGCATATTTTTATTCGCTCTCAAAGAATTCGGTTCTTCTTGTCCGTCTTCATAATCTATCAAATTATTCATAATGTCACTGTCATTGAAAGTTTCGTCTTCAATCAAGCGCGGGCTGCTGGAGCGTTGAGAAAAAGCAAATGAATGCGCATTGTCGGGAGACTGTTTATAACAAATGTGTGAACAGAGCGTCTTGAAGTGTCTACTTTTCAGTGGCGTAACGTACACCCCCGCATCACGGGGGGAAAGGACTCTAGGGTCCCAAGGCCTGACTTTCGCTAAATACGTATTTACCCAATTTATAAAATATTAAAGGCAAAACCTGACTATTTCAGAGGGAGTCTTAACATTCTCCGTTACACCACTGGTAAATAGATTGAAAACATTACTGTGGAGCCAAAACCATTGAGTCCTGCCACGGGAGGACTCTAGGGGCCCAAGCCTTGACTAACGCTAAATACGTATTTACCCAATTTATAAAATATTAAAGGCGAAACCTGACTTTCGGGGACGGGGGTCCCAACATTCTCCGTTACACTACTAGTAAACAGATATAAAACATTACAGTGGCGCCACAGCCATTGAAATTCATACACCCCATAAAAAAAAGATCACACAAAAAATCGCACAAAAAGGAAATCGTATAAAAAAAGACGGCACACAAAAACAGGTTCTGCTGTATATATTTTTTTTGCTGCCCGCAGGATTGTTAAGTTCTTCCGAAGTGGCCAGCGAAGTCATTTGGGTTGGCCACCCCTGGCATAGAGGACTTATGTATGTTAACTCTTCCATGCGCTGAATTTTTGACAAAAACAATGCACTAAAGGGAAATAATTACAAATATTTTAGATTAACCTCACAAAACTATAATTATTAAACAAAAGTATATACATATTAATAATATTAAACACTTCTTCAAATAAAGAGTGTCTAAAGTTTTAAAAAATAGATGGGGCACATATTTTGTACCATCACACTTCAAGTAGCACGATAGTTCTGGAAACATGATTTTTTCTTCCTCAGGTACAATGGAATTTTGTTGACACAACACATCCATTCTATACGAACTTGGATCGCTTTGAACTTGGGAAAATAAATAAATACACTCTTCATCTTATACTGTGTTATACTGTCAGTGGCGTAGCTAGATCTGAGGCCTTTTTTTAGACTTAGGAGCCCTGTTAGTGGACTGTAGTTACACATGTTGGGGGGCCCCTGTAAATTGGGGGACCCGTATCATTGATACGGCGATAACTACGCCTCTGTTACTCATCCTATGTATTACAACATTTTCAGTTTTTCCTAATCTAATGTTGTAAGCTTAATTTAAGTTTAGTTTTAATTATGTTAGTGTTAGCAAATGTTAGTTTTAACTTTTAATATTCTATTCTATACATTATTTTATATTACCTACTTTTTTTTAGTCAACATATATAATAAGTGTATTAGTTGTATATATTTTTTTCCTGAACACGAGCTATAGCTTATTCAGGACATTTGTGTAGTTTTGTATGTACTATTATTTAAAAAATATTATTATTATTTAAAAAAAAATGTAACTTACAACAAATCTATCTGGCACAATAAACATGTCCATTATTGCGTAAAAATAAGCGGAATGCATTTTGTATTTATGCAGAAGATAGCCTTCAATAGCGTGGAGGTACAATTTTTAGACTCTCATACTTTCATTCTAGCAATGCACAAGTGAGGTACTAATTGTTGTAATATTGACTTAATTAGTTACATAATATATGGACTTACCCGATTTGTATCAAATATCACAAGAAACACTTTCATTTACACTTAAAACTACACAACACAGTCACTTCCAAAAATTACCACTCAACAGGCTAACAGCTGATCGGAGAATGAATTACTGAATCAAAAAACCCATTGTATACAATTTTCTGACATCTGTTGGAAACTTGAGTAACTGCTAGGAGTTGACCTCTGTAGGTGGTTCAGAGAATGTACCCCCTAGCATCAGTTTCTGAGGCATTCAAACAAGTGGTACGTTTTTTATACCACCTCTCAATAAACGAGTGGTACAACATATGTACCACTAAGCATGAAAGAGTTAAACCTGTCGTGGCACAAAGTCAGGAAAGTGGGGCGTCGGTTCAGATGTCTTCGTCACTTAACTGTGGTTAAAAATTAAAAGTTACGTCTCCAATAGCCTTCGTATTGCTTTAGAGTTCCGATATTAAAAAACACTCACTTATATAGTTAGACCGTAGAAGGTACTTCAGTTTGCAAATAAAGTATTCAAATATGATAAAGAGAGAAAAGAGTATATATGAACTCGCTTCACTCCAACACCGTTCAACCGATCACTGTAAAAATTAACATGTACATGTATTTTTTTGTGGAGAAGGTTTTTGTGCTATGATGCAGCGTCCCACCAGGTGGCTCAACAGCATATCAACTTCTGCACCGTTCAATTAATCGCCAAGTTGTCAACAGGGTCGCCGAAAAGGATTGCCAACTTGACTCTATCACCAACATTTCTTTATGTTTCCGTTGAATCGCCATTATAATGTAAGGAACGGTGTTGCTTGCAAATATTACAATTTGAACGTAAAATAAATACATCAGAAAGTAATATTAACGTATTACACATCCAGATATAAATCATTTACACTATTTAATGCGTTCATTGCACAAAATTTGTAACAATGTGTTACTTTTGCTGAGAAAAGATCAGCTTAGGAAGGTGTTTTCAAAAATCGACCCACAAGTGAGTTACGGGGCGTTATAAATAAAAAAAATCCTCTTTATCAGCTATTAGATCTACAGACTTAAAATTTAACAAATATGGTTTTTTTGTTCATCTGAGATATGCAAAAAGCCTTTTTTTTTGTTTAATTTGCAATTCACGTAAAATAAACTCGTAAAAACTTCTTTATCCTTCAATCTGTATTGTTTAATTTTTCAATTCACCCGTACGAAGAACGAGTATACCAGCTAGTATATATATATATATATATAAAGTGTATTGTTTAATCGAGGAATTATTCAATTGGAAATTGTTAGGCAATTTTATATTATTCAGTTTTAGAATTTTATATTATGTTATGTTTTTAAAATAGGTAAAGTTGGAAGTGAAAATATATTTTAAAAATAATAATTATAGATATAAAATTGTTTTTGTTGTTCTTTGAATACGTGGCATTGGAAAATGAATATGTTTATTTTCACAATATTTTTGGTTTAGCTTTTGTTTCAATCTTGCATACTGAAAGTTTGCAACATCATACTTCAATAATTAATTCAAGCGATTTAAAATTTAATTTTTTTGTAGTTTTAATCAGAATTAATAACTAGACACAATGAGCTATTTTGACTCTATTCCTTTTTGAATCTCCGACGAATTCGTGACCAAACTAGTATAGGATGTTTGCAATGAGAATGGCTGAAAATAAGGATAAAAAAAAATTTCATTGATGCACATTTCATTTAGAAGAAAAAAAGGAGGGGGGGGGGGCATCCCAGTTACTAACTGGGAAAAAATAAATAATGCAAAATAATTATAGTAATTCCAAAATCAGTTTTTTCTATTTTGCTTCAATGGCATCTCAAAAGCAGTAAAAAATTAACAAAGGCTTATTTGCCAGATCCTTGAGTTTCTATACATTGTTTTTCATTAAAATAGTTTAGTAAGTATATTTTTTATCATTTTATATAAATGTAGTTAGTGACAGAATTTTTTAAATATGAAATTACATAATTTTTCATTGACTTTTAGTTTCCCCAAAATTTGAAACTTAAAGAAAAATCCGTAATGATGTGAATTTTGGGATTTGTTGCTGTAATAAATAATTATAACTGATCCACCAGCCTTCATAAAATTGTCCATTAATTATTACAATAAATTTTCTTCACATTCCTCATAATATAAAACAAATTTTCAGTTATATTTGGAAATAACAAATACTCCAAACAAAACAAAAATATAAACAGGAATTGCGCCATTTAATACCCAAACTTCAGCAAAGATTTTAATCACCTCATTTTGAACAGCCTCTGCTAATAGAAATCATTCATATCAACCTTTGCACGGACGGAAGGTGTCATTCCTACAGAACTTAGGGGCCCATGTCCTAGTAATTTCGGGCCCGGGCGAAAGCGTTGATAATTACCGACCCACATTCCAGCGGAATCGAATGAAAGGCTGCAAGAATGGTAAATGATGATGACAATGCGATGCTGGAGGAGCATTAGTTATGTAAATCTCGATCATTAATATAAATAATAGTCACTCCGAGCATTCGTTCGAAGGGAAGGAGGGGGTGGTGCACGTGTGCGTCGAACTTTTCCCTGCGCGCATCGCTGCGTCTTCCGTTCCTTCCTCTTCAGCCTCCCATCCCCCGATAGATACCCAGGTGAGATTGCGGCTAGTGAGCTTCTCTTATTCGTAGGTCGGGTTGGGCTTTTATTTGATACTGAAAGTTAGGTAGAGTATTTAAGGTACAAAGTAAAAAATAATTATGATAAAAAACATTACTCGGAACTACTGATAATCACTTCCAGTTTTAATGAGTCAAGATCAGCGATACTCAACTTGCGGCCCGCCGAGCATTTTTAAGTGGCCGGTCATGGCCCATTGTTCTGAGAAATTCACTTATTTAAGAACATTGTATTAAAAAATTGGTAGAAAGTTCTTTGTGAAGAAATCTAATGTATCAATTTTGCTTTTTGTTGTCGGTGTCGTACGGGTACGAATTGATATTCTTTTTCTATTTGGTACAGTAACGGTTAGTGATAACAGACAACAGTGGTATGAACAGTGGGTGGAATTAATTTTTAACTATCTTTTATATTTTACAAGCGAAAAATATTCGAAGAAAATATATCGTTTCAAGACGATTGGGAAGTTGACTGTTTTGTAGAAAAAAACAAGCATGGATCAGTAATGGTTTGATTTGTCACAAAAGTGTTGCATTTGAAAAATAACAATAAACAGGAATCATTCAATGACACTTTTCCTCGAAGATCTCTTTCAAGAGGTGATAAATAGGCCTTTTTTTGAATAATCTTTGCAACAGCAACTAAGTGTTTTGTCAGTGGTAATATCACAGCGGTAACAAACACATCCCATGAAGTTTGTTATATTATTGGTAATCATATGAAACCGTTTACTGATGCATAAATTGTGAAAGAGTGTTTCTTAAATGATTTTTATTTAGAAAAATTGAGTGACAAAATAAAAAAATATAAAAATTAATTTAAAAAAAGCAAAACTGGAATTAAAATATTATGATCAATATTCCACATTTTAAATTTCCAATGTTATCTTGATATTAAAGCATTTCTCCCCTCCTCCCCCATTTATCCTCAAGTTGCGGCCCGAGTGAAATAACTAACATACATATGCGGCCCACCAGAAAAAAAGGTTGAGTACCCCTGGTCTAGATCTTTTGGCATCAAATGGTTGCTTTATTTTGGTTGGTTGCTTAAAAATTTATGTCCAAGAGAGAGTAATAGTATAAACTTCATGTATGCATCATTTATATATATTCTTAGATTATATAAGAAAATAATGATGTGAATTAACAAATTTATAATTGTATGTTATTAATATACTTTAGAAATATCTTCTTTATAATCTTAATAATACACTCCCTTATGGCCTAATAATTAAGTTAAATAATTAATTAAAATTAATTTAAATTACTAATTCATATCTAAAGATACGCTAGTTGAAGAAATATTTTATTTAATTTTTAAATAATCATTTGCTTGTTCTATATCTTCTACTAAGATAAATCGGGTTTCATATCCATATTTATTAATTTTTACTTCTTATTCACTAACATTAATTTCATGAAATATTGACTCAAACCTCTTAAACATCTTTTCGAGTTCCTGACGGAATGCATATTTTTCCGGGATATATTTTTATGCAATTCTAAAGATAATTATTCGGTTCATCATTTTCAATAGTCTTTTTAGTAATTCTAGAGTGATCTTGAGATTTTTTTTATCAATAACAGTTCAAAAACATTTTTAATGCTGTTTTTTCCGAAGGAGGCATCTTTCTACATTTCAAACTTTAGAAAAAGCTTTTTTATTTTTCTGACAGATCGACTGTTGATTAAAATTTTTTTTTCCATATTTCAATATACAAATAGAACTGAACCGGTGATACAGTTAAAGTAAAATAGTGAGGTCATGAGTTCTGAAGGATTTACGATTTTTTTTTCTCCTGAGCATTACAGGAGTAAAAAGTGTATATAATGAAGACTGAAAATAGAAATTTTAGACATAAAACATAGGTTTGCAGCCCCGGGATCCCGGCGTTTTTTCCAATCCCAAAATTCCGAGATTTAATTTTTGACTGAATAATATTTAAAATTTTTTTTCTTATGAAAATTTTCTAAGAATTTAATTTTTATAAAATTTATCTTTTGTTTATGAAATATGTACGTAGAATTTGTTTCTGCAATTATAAGTAAATATTATATATATGCTGCTCTTATTTCTCGTATGGGTTGATCAATTGATTGAATATTAACGTCGCACTGTTTAGCTACACGAGGGCTTTTGGCGACGGACCACGTAATTTTGAACCATGATCAAGTGACGTGGACGACACCTGAGTAGACACCCCCTCACCTAACTACCACACCAACGGGAGGACGTTTCAGCTCTCGACAGATTTAACGTGCGTCGCTGCCTTACATGGCGGGTCTTTAGTGGTATTAGGCTCGAACTCGTGAGAAGGTAAGCCACGGTCCGATACCTATACCACTCGGCTACCGCGGTCATTTCTCGTATGGGAGAACGTCACACAAATCTAAGTGGCTCACTGCAATACTTACACAATAATATAAGCAATATCTCAAGAATAGATTCTGTCACAGTTCTTTCTTCAATTAAAAGCCGTTAATTAATTGCGTATCTGCCTGAAAGACTTGAGACATTTCAAATTCCATTGCATTACTAACAGCTCACATGCAACTGAATCTTCTATATTTCAAATAAGGTAGCACTTGAAATTGATTAACATTTTGATACCCATAACTGTATCAATTTATACACAAAACCCATTAAGTGTACCAGAAGAACTAGATAAATTTATCAAAAAGGTATATGCACCAATACAGTTTATTAGATTTAAGACAAAGTCATCAAAATTTAAAAAAGAACTGTCTTTTTTTTTGAAAATGGAGAGGGAGATGAGGTGACTGCCTGTGAAAAGAACCTATTCCTATTTAATGACGATAATACCTGCTAGTGTTGAATCCGAACGAGCATTTTATTCAACTGGACAAAATTTATAACAAAAATATAAGAAACCTTTTGAACGATGAAACGCTGGACGAGCTGTGTTTTTTAAAAGCTTATTTACAGAAACGCAAGAAATGAAGAAATGTTTTTTTTTAATTTCATTATGTAGTGTTTTTTTTTATGATGAATTAAGTTTTGTTTTTATTTGTTTCAATAAAATTAATATTAAACCAATTTTTAATTATATTTTCAGTTTTATTACGCAATTTCAGCTATGCTAATGTGTAATTTAATAAATAGTCCAATCCTAATTCCAGGATCAATCCCGAGATTTGGATAACGTAATCCCGAAACTCCGGAATGGAAAATACAAGACGGGATTGCAAACCCTAATAAAACAATGAATCACTATCAGAGGTATTTTAGGGAATGCACATTTTTTCCCTACAAATAAGAAATTTTATTAATGAAAGATCCTTTGAAATACATCTGCTTGAATGTCATAATGTGCAAACCGAAGAAAACATCGATGTAATTGCCTAATTTTTCTGTTTAAAAATACTTTAATTAATTGGAATGAGTTTTTATTTAGTTAAATCATATAACTTAACTATTTTCACCATCACCAAAGAGACTTGTTCGTAACAAAAGTAGATGCCTTCTTTATATTCACCATCACAAAAGTAGTACTGGATAAACATTTTAAGTTTCCCTGTGTATTAGTCGTCAAAGCTATCTTATTGTATTATAAAGTAATACTATCTCATTGTACCATTTTCGACCCTTACAACGTAAATAAAGAACTTTAACGTATTAAAATTACTTTCATTATAAAAATATTTGGAGAGAAGTTTCTAACAAATATTAATTAATATTGAATTAAGTCTATTAATATATTTATAATATAAGAAATCTTTTACACCCCTTCCCTCTTGAAATTAGGAATGCATTCATTAAGTGTCTTTGTAAAACGGAGAACCCGAAAATTTAGGACATTATTTGAAAGAGTCAATTATTGGATTTAGTAAAAATATGCTTATAAAAAACTGGGATAAATAACAATTATTTTTATTAGGTAACAGTTTTATTGGATTCGAAATTTTTTATACATATTTTACAGTTCAGAATTATGTTAATATGCATAATATTAGTGATATGACATGGATAATTATGAAATAGCATTCCCTCATGTAAAAATAGGACTAGTGCTTCATGAAAAACATGTTTCTTTTTAAACATCTACAATTCTGGATTTCAATTTGGTAAGAACAATATTTTAAAGCAGTGATTCCCAAAGTGGTCTGTATTGACCTCCAGGGGTCTATGACGACCTGCAAGGGGTCTATGTTAGCGAAAATATAATATTGGGGTCCATGAGGTGTAAATGGGGGCTTATGGTAGTAGCTTTCATTAAACCAGATTGGGATTTTAATTTTAAAAGAAAATTTAATCAAGCGGAAACCAAATTTACCTACTTAGCAGATTCCATTAATAAATTTAATGAGGTTAATTTGTAGTTACAAGGACCATTTAAGCGTTTCTTGCCAAAATTAAGGTAGTGCATATAATATTATATGTCTTGTGTTTTCTCAATTTGTCATAGACTATTTGCCAGGAAAATGATGTTTTAACCTATGTTCACAACATTTAACTGCCCAAATTCCTTTTATTCAGATTTTGAAACTAGGTTTGAGAATGCTTTGACTGGTAATACCACAGTAGGCAATGAATTAATATCATCACATATTGAGAAAAAATAAATGTCCTATTACAAGAGGAATGGGTACTAACGGAATTAACTATTACGGAATAGGCATTAGTGTGTGAAGATCTTAATGTAAAGATTAGAAATGAATGTCAGCAATTTTGGAAGAACCAGAATGGACGAAGCTCCAGATTCATTCCTCGTATTAAAAGTATTTGTTTGTTGCTCAGTTATTTTATGTACTAATGAAATTTTAATTTAATTAATTGACGTGTGTCTTAAGCATTAAACACTGCACTTCACTACTGTTAGAAATTTAAATGTTTTAAGGTATCCGACTACGTTCGGAACCGTGATTTAAAAAAAATGCATAAATGGATAATTTTTATGATATTTAGTGTCACTTAGATTAGAATACATGTATAAAATTATGTTAAGGACATTTTGACAAAAAAATTCTTTAAATACAATATTTTGGCAAAAATTAACTTAGAATAATCTTTTTTTTCAAAATGTACTCCTTTTATAAAAAATGCTTTTAAAATAATAATATTTTGCTTATATAAAGTAAAGACTTCTCCAGAGAGTATGAATTAGGATTTTTGAAAAATTCACATTATTTTCAGAGTTACCACCCATTGAAATAATTATCGGCGTTTTTTTTCTTAAAATTGCTCCCCTCTGTTGTCGTAAAATATGGATAAACCCACTTCTAAGTTATATATTTCAAAAATTCTAGTTGAGCCTCTGTAGAGAGGTCTGAGCTATATACAGACAAAATATTATTATAATAGAAGCATTTTTCACAAAAATAAAACATTTTGAAAAAAAGATTATTTTAATTTTTTGCCAAAATATTGTATTTAAATAATTTTTTTTGTCAAACAATTTTATACATGTATTCTAATCTAAGTGACACTAAATATTATGAAAATTATCCATTTATGCGCTTTTACAAAATCACGGTTCCGAACGTAGTCGGATACCTTAAAGTATGTAGCTCTATACCAGATATCAAAAAGATATTTAACCCTCTGGGGCGGAACATCAATTTTTTTGCCGCACGGAGGAACATCCGTCTGACAGACAGGCACACAAATTTTTTGAATTTTATTATCTTAAGGACTATTTTAAATGTCCTTATTGCTCATGAAATTGAGTATGGCTCAAATAATATGAGTGAGATTAAATCAAGCACAACACTATATTTTTATCACTAGAATTGTGACTGATATTTTTATAAAAACTGATTAAAAGTTATTTATATTCGTGAAAAAGTAATTAAAAATAATAATACCAAACACGAAAAAACTATAGGAATATCCATTCTGATAGACAGTGATAGATAAGAAAAATCGCGCACATATCGTGAGTTGAAAAAAATCCCCATATACCACCACACTATTCTCTCATTGAGTAGAGTCCAACTGAAGATGTCAAGGCAGCCCACCCCAAAAATTACACCACAACGTTATCTATAGGCATCAAAACAAATCATCCCCGTCTGAGAGACGGATGCTCCGGTCAGAGGGTTAAGTTAATAAATTTGTAAAAGTTCAGTATTAGGTAATCAGGGGTCTACCCTAAACTTAAAAACATGACAAGAGGGTCTATGAGACGAAAAAAATTTGGGAATCTCTGTTTTAAACCTTTCCTTCACACATTAGAGAGAAGTTCAGGTATATGATATTAAGGTATAAAAATAAAATAATATACAAAACCTTTATAGAAAGACCCGTGGATCTGAATTTCTTTCTTTTTATGAATCGTAATGTGAATCCATATCGAACAAACTCATCAAATGTGTTTCATAAAACATTGAGTATTGATCCAACAACATTGCTGAGAAATTGGGAGACAATCTTCAACGATTCTTTTGTGACGACATTGATATCCTATGAGAGATCAGAATGGCTGAGAAACTACAGAGATGAAAATTGGAATGTGCACTGAAACAAACTTGAGCAAATTACCTTTTACGAAAACATTAAATTGAAATAATACGGATAAGAATTTTTTTGTTTACTTTTTTTTTAGTAAGTTTTACTTTCCATCAATGCAGTTTTTTAGCCTTTGTAAAACTTAGCAGGATATTATTTTCTTCATAAAAGAATTCTTCAGGATTGTGCCTCCCAATTTCTTAGTCTTCCTTTTATGGGTAAATGAATGCTCACAATGTTTGATTAAACTAACATCATAAAATTTGTACTTTCTTACAATGATTTTTCCAGGGCTTTGAGCCGGAAAAAACCGGAAAAAACAGTTTTGGTCGAAATGAAAATCGGAACTGAACCGAAAAAGAAAATCGGCTTATTTCGGTTCGATACATCTTCAGTCCTTTTTTTACATGTTGAACCTAGTTGTCAAATGTGATTTTGATAATTAGCAATGCCAATGATCGTAGTTCTCTGTTCACCGCTAGTACCGTACATGCTGGTTAATTCTATAAATTCACATAACGTACCAAATAAAAAAAGGATAAAATCTTTTGAATTTTGATAGAGTTACATTTTTTGCTTATATTTTATTTTGTTATTTATGTTTTGAATTATATTTTTAATACAAATAAGAAAATGTACATAAAATAAATTTATTCATTCGGAACTGAACCGATATATATATTAATAATTCCCTCCAACATTTTTTTAAATAATCTTTAATTCTTAGGTTCAAAACTGACGCCCGAATCTTAATCGTAATCGACTAATATTATTACATCATAAATCCCTTTCCCGCCCATTGTAACCACACACACACAATCCGAGCTCTTATTACAAAAATGTCACTCTGTCTTCACCGTCGGTATAAAAACCGATGTCTCTGGAAATCCCGTCTCTTCTTTGCTCGTTTCTCTGTAACCATGTAGCCGGCTGCTTTGCGTTGTAGTTTCTTTGTCTGTGTTGTGTCGTCCATGCTCAATGTAATGAATATGCCTAGGTGTTTCAAGATATTGAATAAATTGGATTTACTAATTTACAAGACTGCCTCGTCAATCCCATCATAGAAAATGCATCAACATACAGGAATCACTCAACACCGGCCACGCCCTATCCTTTGATTCGCTACAGTAATAACATCCACTCGCCATGCCTTACAGTAATTTTTACCACTCAACAGACTTATTACAGAAGTATTTCATATATATATATATATTTATTTATATATGAAATACATCTGTAATTCTTCTGTTGTTTAGATCATGAATACCCTTTTAACTTCTTAAGAACTTATATTCATCACAAATATATTAATCGTCTTTCTACTTCTAATTCCAAATCCACCACACAACAATAGGATTTCAAAGTCAACATGTTAGTGGTCTTGCTGTGAACATTATCTCATAACACTCATATCACAGTTTACATCTTTCCCACACACATCTTGAACATCTTACACATTTTTGACAACCAACCAAATTAGAGCCTAGCAAATTTACATTTTTGACAATCAACCAATTCAAAGCCTACCAAACTTGATTGTTATCTCTCTTGGTATCTATCTATGCTGGCTAGTGTAAAAGGTAGTTTAAAAGATGCGTTTATGTATATTCAGGTTTTTTTTAACTTGGTGGATAATTGCTTATCATTAATTTCAAGACTCTTGATTCCCTTGGAAAAAAATCTGTAAGTAAAAAAAAATTTCTTTAATTATTTTTTTTCTACGTAATTGTTTTGGGATTTTTTTGCCTTAGGAATTTGTTTCAGAATTGTAGTCAGTGGTTTTATCATACTTTCTGCGAGTTTTTATATACTTCGAATTTTTGTTTATTTTTTTATATACTTTGAATTTTTGTTTATTTTATTTGGTTTTTCCTACCGAGTTGCAAAGGGGGAAGGTTGACGCCTTCAAACTAGTTTAACCCCACTTATTCGGTCCTAAGTCCGAAATTGCTTTCTGACTCGCTAGGTTCTTTTTTATAGTTCCTTTTTTGTATTTTTCTATAAATTCGATTTTCATGTTTTGCTTTTATATTCTTATTACGTTATTTCTTGTTATGTTCATTATCTATTATTTCTGGTTTTTGATATATTATACAAATTTCTTTTATATATATATATATATATATTTAGTTGAAGCGGAACGAAAAAAATCCTGGTTCGAAGCCCTGCTTTTTTCTCTCAAAATCTTCTTGCTGTTTTTTAAAAACTGTTCGTTTCATTGCATCGAATGTTCTATATATTTTATTTTTCGTTTTATGTATGCCGTTCGTGTATTGATGACTCTCTCGTTAAGTTTTAGTACTTTGCACAATAGGCTTTTTGTGAAAAATTAGTATTTTTGTCCATTTGAAAACATATTTTTGATCACTACAGTAAACTTTCAAAATATAAAAAAATAATAAACATTTATATAGAATTTTTCTTTTCAAATCATTAGAAATAGCCGACTAGCTGTAAACAACTCTTCAAAGATATTGTATTTTAAGGATATATCAATCCCTGACAAGCTCGTCCAAGAGTTACTTCTGACTTATGGGTCCCAAATAAATTGTGTTTTGGAGAAAAAAAACTTAAGGTATCCGACTACGTTCGGAGCCGTGATTTTGCAAAAGCGTATAAATGGATATTTGATATTTAGTGTCACTTAGATTAGAAAATGTATACAAAATTGTTTTACGGATCGTATTACATTAAAAAAATATTCAAGTACAATATTTTGACAAAAAATGAACATAGAATGACCCATTTTCAAAGTATTCTCCTTTTGTGAAAAATGCTTCTATTATAATAATATTTCGCCTGTCTATAGCTCAGATCTCTGTACAGAGGCTCAACTAGAATTTTTGAAATATATAAATTAGAAGTGGGTTTATCCATGTTTTACGAGAAAAGAGGGGAGAAATTTTAAGAAAAAAACACCGATAATTATTTCAATGGGTTGTAACTCTGAAAATAATGTGAATTTTTCAAAAATCATAGTTGAGCCTCTGTACAGATGTCGGAGCTATATACAGACAAAATATTATTATAAAAGAATCATTTTTCACAAAAGGAGAACATTTTTAAGAAAAGGTTATTCTAAGTTAACTTTTTGCCGAAATAGTGTATTCAAATAAATTTTTTTTGTCAAAAGGTCCTTAAAACAGTTTTATACATGTATTCTAATCTAAGTGACACTAAATATGAAAATTATCTATTTTTGCTCTTTTTTAAAACACGGTTCCGAACGGAGTCGGATACCTTAAAATCATTAACATATATAAGCAAATAATTCATTACACAATGAATTCAGTATTAACACAATGGAAAATTAAACGTAAGAAATCATTTCTGTAGACCCCCTGGGAGCACCTGGGATAGCAACCTCTCAATATCCAGATCACCCCTTATCGTGATAGGACCTAGTGAACTAGGAAACACAACAGGCATACATTTGCAGCGAGCGAACTTTGCCAGCAACTGTTCGTTTAAATTCAATTAAAGTTCGGGAATTGTCATGTTCATTTATTACGTGGCCATACACCAAAGGAAGGCGGACCCTGCCTCCCACCCCTCTTCATCCAAAAGACTTAGGACTCCAGCTTTAATTTGCTTAAGTACTGGGGAAAAATATTTATAAAGGATGGGAAAATTTTTGTAGCTTCTATGATTAAGGAAGCAAACGACGCTTTTCGTTGGAGGAGGGAGGCGGGGATGGAGCATCTTCAGAAATAATCACGTGACACGGGGCCTCGCGAGTTTGTTGGTTTGTTTGTTTGTTTAAAGTAAATTCCTGCTCTTTTAGAACGAGCCCGCTCTGGAGGTAATAAAGTTTCATTAAAGAGAAAGTTGTATGGAAAATTGCATGTAGCAAACGATGGGAACGGGCCTGTAAGGGGGAGTGGCTGGAATGTTTGGGTGAATAATAATCGTCGTCGAATTTAAATTTCATTTTTTTGTTGTTATTATTATCGTCTGCACTGGTGGTGGTGGTGGTGTGTGTGTGCTGTGGAAACCTCTTCGGGTCTCAGAGAATTTTAAACATTATTCTAACTGCCTTGTTTTGCGAAGCGTCGAGGGAAGTAATACAATTACTATCGAGCAACCTGCTATTTGGAACTTTTTGATGTCGATTATTTGAGAAAAATGTGGGGTTTCCTAGCATATTTTTTTCAAAAAGAAAAAAAAAAGTGTAACGTAAATAGATTTATCGTCATGTTTAAAATATATTTTGAGAAAACATCCATTTTGTGTTGTTTATTCGGAAGCGAGTCTTACTAAGATATTATATAATCATACAACGGGTTTGGATACATTTTTAGAACGTAATTGTTCGTAGTTGTTACAAAGTAAGTTGTTGAATAATAAAGAATTCTTTGCGGTAAAAATCAAATCTAGACCCCATTCATCATTAGTAAGGTGACTAATTTTTTACAATGAAAAGGAGGACGTAAAATTTAAGAAAATGTTACAACGTAAATATGTGAAACATTTTATTAATTCAATCAAAAATATGCTAATTATGCTTACATCTCTCTTAATTATTTACCTAAACGAGTGTTTTCTCATTGAATGAATTTTGTTTGTCAATATATTATTTTCTAATATATCGGAAATTTCGGAGCAAAAAATATCCTTCTTCTTTACTGTAAGTACTGCAGCTAAAATATCAACATTCAATCTTGATTTCTCACTTGTCCAAAAATTACCAACTGAAAAGACTCTTTCAAATGGTTCATTAGTTCCAGGGCAGCACAACGTAAACTGAAAAAGAATAACTAAATTTTCATATGGAATGTGTTCATTTTTGAAATGATTACGTATTTTAACCCATCTTTTATCAATTTCAGCATGTTGATTTTCCAATTGTTTCAATTTATTATAATTTAAACATACATTCAGTCTACCAATTTCTTCAAACAGACCATTATTAACGATTTTAATATCAGGCATTTCTTTTGATTAAAAATCAACACAGTTTTCTATATCGGCCCAATTTGCTTGTGATGAAGGCAAAAAACACCATTGAAAACTGTCATTTCCTGTGATATTTGTTTCAAACTATTCTTCGACATATTGGAAACATGTTTGTTTCAACTCTGAATACAGAGATTAACAGATCAGTTTTAAAATATGGAAAAGGAGGACAAGTAGGAGGACACATTTCGAGGAAGAACAGGGCCTATAAAAGGAGGACTGTCCTCCCTAAAGAAGGACGGTTGGTCACCTTATCATTAGTGCACATCATACTTGGAGCTTTTAAAATGAATCATTTGAGATTTATTTAATATGCGAATTATATATAATATATTATCTAATATCTTTTTTTTCCCAATGGGGCTGCATTTTCGCAGATATGGCAAGTCCCCAAATGTGAGAGTCATTTCATGGTTGCATCATCTAGTGGCGGCCTCGTTACCAAATTTGGACGCTTGAATCTAAAATCTCAATGTCATGTTTCTTGTTAATTCAAGATAAAAGCCTTTGTATCAATTGTAATTGAGTTAGTGGTTATGGTCAAGGGCTCATGTCTAACATGCCGTGAGTTCGAGCTCTAGTGTTTCTGAAGACCTGTTGTGTAGAGGGTTAAACTTATTAAATCAATCGTGGCTCAAAGTCCTCCTGTTGGAGAGGTATTGTAGTTTGGAGAGTGGATTGCCAACTGAGGTGTTGCTCTCGTCACTTGATAACGGGTCAAAATTACGAGGTTCGTTGGCAAAAGCCCTCGTGTTGTCTCACAGTGTAAAGTTAATAAGCACTCATTGCCATTATTGTTTTCGTTTAACAGCTATATATCTGACAAAAAATTGGTTTTCAAAATAATTATAAATTTGTTTTGGGATTTTTCGGAAGTTGTTAATTACTGTCAGAAAAATTATAAAATTATCATGTACAATAAGTGCTTATTACGAAAAAAAAAATGAGAATGATACATTTCCTTTATAAAAAAGAAAAAAAAATGAATTTTTGACAATATTTAGCTGAATTGAAAACATTTTAAATACAGTAAAAAAATGAAGTACCTAAATTTTGAATTTTAAATAAATTTAGCATTTATATACAAAAACCATAATAATTTTTAAAACGGAAAAATGTATATAGCTTTCAAGCTGAATACATGGTTCTTTAATACGTTTAAGGTATCCGACTACGTTCGGAACCGTGATTTTAAAAGAACGTATAAATGGATAATTTTCATGATATTTAGTGTCACTTGGATTAGAATACATTTATAAAATTGTTTTAAGGATATTGTAACAAAACAATTATTTAAATACAATATTTTGGCAAAAAATTATCTTAGAATAACCTTTTTTCAAAATGTTCTCCTTTTATAAAAAATGCTTCTATAATAATAATATTTTGTGTGTGTGTGTGTTTATATAAAGTAAAGACTTCTCCAGAGAGTCTGAACTAGGATTTTTGAAAAATTCACATTATTTTCAGAGTTACCACCCATTGAATTAATTATCGGCGTTTTTTTCTTAAAATTTCTTCCCTCTGTTGTCGTAAAACATAGATAAACCCACGCCTAAGTTATATATTTCAAAAATTCTAGTTGAGCCTCTGTACAGAGGTCTGATCTATATACAGGCAAAATATTATTATAATAGAAGCATTTCTTACAAAAGGAGAATATTTTGAAAATGGGTCATTCTATGTTCATTTTTTGTCCAAATATTGTACTTAAATAATTTTTTATTGTAATAATATTCTCAAAACAATTTTATATCTTATACATTTTCTAATCTAAGAGACACCAAATATCATAAATATTATCCATTTATATGCTTTTGTAAAATCACGGTTCCGAACGTAGTTGGATACCTTAACATATACGCAATATATCAAACGTACTCCTGTTGATATAGGACTTCTCTTGTGAGAAAGTTACGTTGAAGTAAGTGACCATGGTAGCCTAATTTAGTCAAACCTCCGTACAACGAACCTCTATTTTGTGAACTTTTTCCTGGAACGAAGAACGATTTACTATTTTCTTCGTAAAATAACCTCCAAATAGCGAAATGCATTTCCTGTTTAACGAACTTTTTCTCTTGTAATTCGATTTTTCTTCTCCCTATTTTAAACATATTTCAGAACATTTTTCAAATTATTCTATCTTTTAGTAGATTTTCTGGTGATCAGTGTCCTTGAACTGGTATTACTAGGTGCCTAACTCACCAAGAGTAATGAAATTGCTGTAATTTTTCGAACAAAAAACTCGTAAAATTAGCAGATTTTATCAGTTCTTAAATTCAAGCTTGTACGTGGTAGTGTATACTTAAAATTATTGGTTATAAAATAATGTATGTTTAAAATTACTTGTAGGCTTAAAACTAGAAAATGACGTTAAAAAATTCTTTGATTTGAATATAAAATTATTTTTTAAAGTCGAAAATACAGTGTATTCTCGAACAAAGTTATTTTTTCTCTCGTTCTCCTTGCAGATTTTTTTTTTGATGGGTAAAATATATAAAAGGAATAGAGAGAGATATTAATTTTCAAAAAAAGTGTGAATAATCACTCTTTTTAAATAATACATAATATTTATGAATTTAAAATTTATTTTATGTGATCTCTTAAGTATATTAAAAGATGAATCTCTATTAAACGAATTTTCAATAAAACGAACTTTTTTTTGGGATTCAGCGACTTTGTTAAGGGGTATTGGAAACCTAAAATCTTCTTAATGTGTCAATTTTGAGATTTTTACATTTTCAAATTGTATAGATTTTAACCTTTCTAAAGATACCTTACTTTAACCTCTCGGGTAGTTAAAAACCCTATTTTTATGTTAAATAATCATTGAAACTGGGCCACGTCCATTTAAATGGCGAAAAATGTAAACAAAGTAGTTTTTGCTTAAAAGTTTAATGAATGACGGAAATCAAAATATTTAATACATAATTGGTAAAAAAGTGTTTACATGGAGGTGCACAAAATCCCAATGAAAGCGTAAGCAACGTAATATGGTCACGTGTACCGAAGGAAATATTTATACAAATAGAAGTATTATTATTGGGTACATATGATGCAATTTTTCCTCATTTAATATAGAAAATGTATCAGAACCAGAAATTTTAAAACTTAATATTGAGCCTGGTAAGTACACGGTACAAGAAATGGAGCGCCTCGACAAACAGAGACTGTTAAATGTTAAATGCTCATGTTTACAAAAAGCAAAGGAAGTCAGGGGAAAAAAAAGATTTAAAAGGAAGAGGGAAGTTGATGAGATTCAAATAAATGTAGATCATTTGGAGTATGGGGAGGAATGCTTTAATAAAAAAGTAATTATCTCAAAATGTAAATTTTTGATGTTTGATGTACCTTTTCTGGGAAAATAATGTTCACAGGTATGTTAGTTTTTTATGGCATATTTATAATGATGGCTAATATATACTGATATAAGCTTTTTATAAAAAAAAAAAAAAACTCAAAAATTTATTTTTTACAATTTTATGTGAAAAATGGGTCCAATTTCACTATGTTTGATAAAATATTTTATAAATTATTTAAAAATTCAAAATTAGCTAAAAACTCATTTCAGTATAATGAGAAAGGTGTTTTTTAATTGTATGAAATATTTCAAGCATATACATATTACAGATTTTGAGAAAAGGTACATCGAAAACAGGCAATTTAACATTGTCCGTATAGAGGTTCCCAACTCCCCTTAAATAGAGGTCAGACTGTAGGTATAATCAATAACAGGTTTCCGGCGTGTCGTGAGTTCGAGTCCTGGTGCCATTAAAGGCCAACCATGTAAAAGGATGGATGCTGTTAAATTTGTCGAGGCTGAAAGTTCCCCTGTGACCTGATATGTTAATTTATAGAGAGGTAGTAGTTCATGTATCGTCCTCACTACTTAACCTGGATTCAAAATTACGAGATCCCTCGTCATTAGCCTTCATGTTGTGCCTTTAGTGCAACGTTAATAAAAACTCTCACTCATGTTGAAATAATGGTAATTTGTTTTTAAAAAATATTTTACATTATAATAAATTTTTAAAGCAGTTAAGACAGCATTTCTCTAAGTGTGGGGTACATCCTAGGGGGTTAGCGATTCTTTCCGAAAAAGATCCATTTTTAAATCGATTCAAATCGTAACCTTATAAATCTTTTCACAAAAAAATCGATGCCTAAAAGATCGATTTCTTAAAAATCGATTTTTTTCCAGTCTTCATTTACATTGTAAATATAAATCCATTTTATGTAAAACAAGAAAGATACCATAATAAACGATCTCTTATCAGTATTCCCCATGCGCATCAGTATTCTTATAAGTCCACATAGTTATTTCAATGCTCATTAATAATTATTCGAGTGTAAACTAATTTAAATGACTTAAATACATAGATTTAACAATAGTAACCAACAGAACAAACTCAAAATAATAGCATCAAAGTAAAAAATAACCTTCAATTACTTATTAGTCCGTAACAAACACTACATAAAGTGAATATTTATTTCGTTAATCACAGTATATTACGACAGTCAGTCAATCAAGACATAAGCAAATGACGCAATATCAACAAATACAAAAAGTCAAAAGATTACAAACGCAACTTTATTTATTAATTAAAGAGAGGCAAAGGAAACTAATCACACAGGCATCCCACGAGTTTTTGAGTAATTAACCCTTTAACCGCCAGCACCGTAATATTACGGGTTTTAAAGTTAGTACATTCAACTAATTGTAAATAATTTTATGGTTTTTACCAAAACAGAAAAAAATCGAATGTTGATTTTCTAGGATGAAACATCGATTCACTGAATCGATTCAGCGTTACATATCGATTTAAAAAATCAATTTTTTGGCCTGAGAAATCCATTTTTGGATTAATTGATCTCAGATCGCCATCACTAGTACACTCCCTCCCTAAGGTGGCCTGATAACCCTACGTGTGTGTGTGGGGGGGGGGGTGAACATATCAAAAAGTCAAAAATAAAAGATTATTTAAAAACATTATTAATTTACTGAAAAGAAGTAAAACAAAATACATTCTGACTCATTTACACTGATATAATACACTTATAAATGTATCAGTACTGCTCAATGTATTTGATAATTAATTAATTTATCTATACTAAGTTAAGAACATGTTTAATAATTACTGATGACTTCCATGGGCTTGTCATATACAAAATTAAACACAAAATTTAATACTTATCTTAATAATTTGTACGATTTACAATTTAAGTCGTATTGTGGCTTAACGCATATTATTGCATTCAATATATTGTTACTTACAGAAGGGAGAGGGCAATGGAAATTATGGCTGAAAATTGGATCGAAAACATTGAAAGTTTGAGAAGTACTGAGTTAAGAAATATTTTTATAGGTAATTTAACATTTGCTGCTTGCATTATCAAGTATGGACAGATCTTGCCTAATGCTCGTGGTAAGAATTTTAGTTTGAATGTTTATCATTCACCAAAGACAGTGCAGACAATTTTCGTTCGAATCCCAAAGGTATGTCGCATGATTTGAGTGGGCCATTTCCGAATCATGTCTTCTGGGGAAGCTGCTCTGCAAGAAATGTCTGTGTTTTGATCCCGACACGTCCAAATGCACTTTATCACCTTTGCCTGAATTCGGACGCAAGTCGCCTGGGGAAAAGATACTGTACGAATGGCTCTCGTGGTATAAAACATGACTTTTTTGGTTAAGTTTTCTTTTTTCCCCCCTAGAAGTGGAAATGTGTTCTTTATAATAAAAAAAGTTTCACTAACTGAACTTGGTACCTAGTAAGAAAGTTTGAGTTCTGATATGGGTAACCTGTATTTAAATCTTATTCGTGGTTCTCAGATTAAGGATGTATAATTACAAGATAATCTTTGCTTCCATCGTTAAATTTTTGTCATTTTACAATTTTTTTTTTATATCATAAGTAATTTTGTTACTTAATATTTTTCAGAAATTGGAAAACGTCATTTTGCTTTTCAGTTTTTTTTAGTAAAATCATTCACACCCGAAAATCTTTACACAAGACGTAGTTAGAAAATTAATTTGGAAGGAGGAGTTCAAATTCAGTTATAATAGTTATAATAATCGCAATACAACAAAAACTAATTAGATTTTTAGTAGTTAATTAATTTTGTTCAATTAGTTCCTTTAAATTAGCTGTTTTTTATTAATTTATTATATGAAAAGGACGTATGATAATTTTGTTTTAATATTATATGGATAGAAAAAAATTTAATTGAACTCTGTTAAAAATTTATTCAATAAATATGTGACGTGTCGTATTTGCGTCTGTGACTAATCCTCTGGGGGGAAAATATTTCTTAACTGCTGTATGTTTATAAAATCACTTCCTGTGGAGAAACCGTGATTTATGTTAATTTGAGTACTATTTAAACTTAAGCGAAGTGAGAGTGTAGGAGTTAGTCGTTAGGCTGTTACTTAAATTACATTAGCAAAAAGTTACTATCTGAAGTCTTTGGAGCTCTTGAAGAGAATTTTGAGTTCGGGATATCCAGTTATACCTTATACCAGTTATACCAGGCAGATAAACAGATAAGTGACATAATTATTTGTCTTAAGAATTTAGGAAGCTGATTAAATTAATGCTCTCTCAGTTTATAACATTTCTTGATAGTAAATTGGAATAATAATAATAATAATAAATAGTTTTTATAATAATGGCTAATTTTTCGGTGTCCCAAACTTCGCCAGCGACCGCAGGGTCACGACAAGTAAAGTTTTTACTTTTTTTTTTCATAAATTTATGGAAAATATGTATGTCAAAATAAAATGTAAGCGCTAATTGCCAAAAAAACTATTTATGCTATCTGAGCAAAAAATTTGAAAAAAAAAAAAAGTTTTAACTCTATGCTTTTATTGACGAACATAAGCAAGAATTTTTACAAGAAATATTTCTGCTTTTAATGTTTTGGCTCCTTAAACCTAATTATTTTAACTTCCCTTGATTATCTTTTAAAAATTATTGATAACTTTATCTTTGCATATCTCTAAAATTGAAGTCTTTCTCATGGTCTGATTTTCAAGCGGAGGGATTGTTATTTAACATCGCATTATAAAGCAACACGAGAAATCTATCGGCGATGGATCTCGTAATTTGATTTTCTCGGGGGGAAAAAGACCCAGAGCTGTACATTAAATTTTTATTTTGTGTTTAGATGTATAAGTGTATAAAAACGCAGAAAAAATATCCCAAATCAATAACATTTATTTAGGATTTATAATGGGACACACTAAAGTATAAAGTCAATTTTCGTGTGTTAATATATCGCTATCGATCTAGCAGAATGTTGCTGAAATTAATAATATACTTCAGTTTTCTCCCATAATTTTCCGCGATTACTTCATTTAATGTAGGAAAAATATATTCGTAACACTGGCGTAGCTAATTCTGAATGGGCCCCGTATCAAAACTCTTTCGGGGGCCTTTTTAGAAATGAAAGCCTTGTTAGTGGTACTGTAGTTACACATGCTGGGGCCCCTGTTGCTTGGGGGTCCCGTATCATTGATACGGCCGATGCGGCGGTAGCTACCCTTCAGATTCGTTAATACAATGTGTCTTGATAATATTATGCATAAATTTCAAACATGCAAGGTGTTGTCGAATTCAACCAACAACTTCTGAGGGGTGATAATCGGTAGCATGGAGACGACAAAGCATCATAGAACATGGAGTCACAAACCTCGTTAAGTTGGAGTAATTCGCAAAAACAATTACAAAGGGTGTGATGTCGAGTGGAATGAAAAGGGGCAACAGAAGGTAAGAAATACATTTATTAGACTTAAATCATGGTTACAATACGAACAATGCATCACGGTTCGACGTCAGAAATGCAGCGACAAGTGATTACCCCATAAATAGTTCGAAGTTGCCGCCGCGTAGATCAGCACAGCCGACATCGACGGACGAAGGATATTCGGACACCTTCAAGCAAATCCGGTGTGCTGGCGGCGTCTCATACACAAGATATTTCAAATGGCCCCAAAAGAAGAACTCCAAGGGATCGAGGTTCGGGGAGCACGGAGGCAAAATAATAAGTCCACCGTGTCCCCATATACGCACCGGAATCGAAAAAGGTGCTGGAGCACCATCGTGTGTGAACCTCAAGTTCTGGTGTGCAATGGCCGCTACTCCCTATAGCCCCTCCGGAAGAAGTGGGGAATTTGCATACGTTCAGGTTTCTTCAATCCTATCATCCATTTGTTTGACTACTCCCCTCGTCTGCCTCACGTCCTCCCGACGACTACTATTATCGCTATTTTCACCGACTAAACGTGATTTGTGACCACATGTTCTATGCCAGGGGTGGCGAACCTTTATGAATCCACGTTCCACTTTTTCTTAAAAATTTTTTAATGAGGTATCGACGTGTCGTCAAATAATTTTGATTTGCGTTGTTTGGGAAAATAATAAAACTAAATTCTAACAACTCAAAAATCTTTACTTACTACGAAAAAATACATTTTGCACTGTATAATAGTAAATTAGTAAATGTTTTAGTTATACGTGTGATTCAAATTAAAGTAACATTAGTGTGACTTCTGTTGTTGCAGATTAGATGACAACTTATAAAATGATTGTAAGATGTTATTTTTGATAGAGTTCATGCTGAATTGGTGTCATCTGTAGAACGGTTTCTAAGCGATTCTTTAATGTTGTTCATCTCTGAAAATAATAACTCATAGTCATAGGTAAATGAAAATGTGTTTATAATAGCATGAGTCAGCTTCTTCAAACAGTTTAACGCGTCTGGAATCAAATTTCATGTTTTCAAAATTTCATTACTGTGGTACATTTTTACTTTATATCAATTCCAACTTTTTCCTTGTTTCAATAAATTTTTGAATTCACATTGAACTACACTGGAAATCAATCACTGAATTTCAAATTTTTCAATTTCTAATCAGTCGAATTGGGACAAGTTTAGTTTATCACAAACGAAGTCACATCAGAGTTATATAATAAACTTGAGCGTTTCCGATAATCATTTGAACTGAGAACATCTCGCTGAAAATATCTGGATTGAAGAATCAATTACGGAAATAAATTCTTCAATAAATTACTTTTCGTTTGGTTTCTCATGTATTTTTAAATATTTGATATATTTTTTTCAAGTTTGGGAAGTACTTGTAGTTTCTTGTAATAATACCATTTATGAAAACTTGCAGTTTAACTTCAAAAGCGTGAATGAGATCTCTCATGAGGTTTACTTCATAGTGAACTTTGTTCTTTTGAACTAAAATGCAAACTACTTTGACGAGTGGCGTGCCCAAAATATTTTGTCGCGTGCCATCAATGGCACGCGTGCCATTGGTTCGCCATCCCTGTTCTATGCCGATTTGTCATCCCCAGGCTACCTACTATCATCCCTCTGAATTTATCGGTCGAATGCAACAACTCCCTGCAGTGGCGCACATAAGGGGGGTGTCCTAAGGGTCCGGACCCACTCCTCTAAGCCCTTGATTTTTTCCCCAATTGTTTATAATTTTAAGTATATAATACGTAAAATTTAATTAAATATTTGTTTTTTTAATGATTAATTTTATTAATTAATACTAATTATTTATTCAATAATTAGTTTTTTACAGTTTTTTGTTCCCAAAAGTCGACAAAATCAAAAGGAGCATGATACAAAAATGGTGGACTTTCGACCCTGGACCCCCTCTTCGAAAACATCTGTGTGCGCTACTGACACCCTGCATGTCTGAACTATTGATTTTAAAGGATATTTTATTAAACGAGATTTCAGAATCGTCCTGATTATATTCAAGCACGAACACATTTTTCAATACTGGAGTGTTTCTTGTTTCAGAGTATTAAGAAATACTCCCTTTTTAAAACAATAACCTTGACCCATACAAGGGAAAACAATGAAATGTTCAAATATTAGAAAGCTTTTCTCATATAATGTAAGATTGTTTTGTGTTTAATATTGATATGATTTAAATAGGCGGTGATATAAAATTTTTAATACGAATTGATCTTAATATTATTGAAATTGTTATTTTTTTTCAAACTTTTTTTTGCTTCAAAACACTTATTTTGAAAGTATATTTTTGATTACAAAATTGTCTTTTAATGTTTTTACACTTCTTAAATATCAAAGTATGGTTTTATACCAGCGAAGAAAATGACCATACGTCACAAACGAAAATGATGCATTGGTCAAAATTCTTTCAAAGCTACATTTCTACTAGATTCTGACAAAGGAGTGCAGTATTTGTGCTGACCGTTTTCCCAAAAGTTAGTCTTTGAGATAAAATCTATTCAAAGGAATAACTGCCATATTGTGTTGGCTGCGACTAGATGATTTATTTTGAGTCCCCACCAACCCATTTGTCGACTCCAAGAAAAACAACAACAATAACAAAAAATAACCACAATTTTAGGTCAAACTATTTCCTATATAGATTTTACGCCAAAAGGTATTTTTTTTATATATATCTATAGAAGACCGTCCTTTACAAAATATAAGGAGGGGGGAAAGTATGGCAACTAGTGGCCAACAAAACATTACTTATACTGAAGGCAAAACTAGAAACACCGGCCGATTCCAGTGGGGGTGGAGGGGAAGAATCATCTGAACATCAAAAGATATAGAAGAAAACTAGGTCTATTTTTTTCTGTGTCTACTTTTTTCTGTTCTTTTCTTTTGTGCTTGGTATGGGTGTATGAGTGGGGTGGTCGAGGAAAAAAAAGGTGCCGAAGAAGGGTCGGTTGATCGACGTTCGCATTAAGGACCCTTTTCAGGTGACCTGACCACGTGCCGTCTTCACACGGTCGCGTGGTGGTAGCCCCCCTCCCCCTCAAATAGTTCTTCCTGTTTGTTTGTTTATTTATTTTTTCATCTGGTCGGAGTTTTTTGCTTTTGCTTTCACATAGAACTGTTTGCCGACAGTAGTGTTTTGAAATGACCTTACCGCTAAAGGGTAAGACGTAATATTGAAGTTGGTTTTCTTGTAGGTTATTTTGTGAAACCCCAAATCTTGAATACTGATACTTGTATTCGATCTGCCAGAATGTTTGAATTCTGAACGTAATAATATTCATTGTACATTTATTTTTAATTACTTTTTCTAATTTTTTTTTCTTAGACACACTATATGCCTTAAAATTTGTTTGAAGCGTGCTCATATATTAATCCTTGAAAACTTTCCTTCGTTATAAGTCCTATGAATTTTTGTCTGTTTTCTGTTTATTAATAGAGTAATAAATCAAAAACAACGCAAAATTTGAATAAATTAATAAATTTGAAGTTCTGAATTATATGAAAAGGAAATCGTAATCATTATTTTTTTACTGTCAAATAAAATAAAGAAAAACCTGCGTTTTTTAAAATTTATTTGAAAATGTATAACTCCCCCCTTTTTTTAACAAAGTATTGTTGGGGTTTTTGGAATTTTAGGTTTAAAAAACTTCGGCGTAAGAATTTTATCATTATCTATTATAAACTGCCTTACGTTTAACATATTTTTTCCATTTCATCGTTGATTATAGTTAAGTCTATAGTATGGTTTTGATAATCTTTTTCATACTAAAATAAATTTTATAGCCGTACTCACATTTATAGTGAAAATATTTAATAGTTTATTTGTGGGATGGAGAGTCACAGAATGCCATATACCGCCACTGGTTGCAAAAGGTATAATCAAAGTCAAATTGAGAGGAAAAAATAAGATTTGAAATGCTTGTCTAATTTTTTTACATATTCAGTTAACTGGCAATATTATATCAAACTAAACAACAACATATACATACACAACAAGATATATACATATATATGTTCAAAAATCTTAAATACATTTATTATGTTTGCTCTCTAAAACATAACCTTAACATGGAGTTTTTTATTTATATATTTTACTATAAACCCATTTTATTCTAATATCTTTTTATTATTTTATTATCTCAAGGTTTTGTTTTAATGATTTACTCAACGATACAACAAGGTTCGCTTCTTCTTTGCTCGTTCAGTTTGTGATTGCTCCATTTCCCTAAAACATTTCATTCCGTACTGAAAAGCGCCATCTAGGGAGAAAGAAAGAAAGAACAAATAAAAAAAAAAAACAAGCAATGGTCATTGGCTCATCTACAGATAGATGTTCTGCGGTATATAGATGAAATAGAGCAAAAGTAGGGAGAGCATGGACGAGGGGGGAGGGTAGAAAAGCATCTTCCCCACATCGCGATAATACACTTTCTCTATTTCTCTCTACGAATAAATTGCTTCTGTACCATAACGGGATAAAGAATACATTCACACGATGGTGGCTAAAAAAGAAATAAAGAGCAGAGGAAAAAGGTGTTGATGCGTGGTAAATAAACAGATAAATAAATAAACTCATGGACATTACCATACACTGAAAGATTCCATTTTTTCACTTATCTACCCCAAAATTTAGTTCTTTTTTTTCTTTCTCCGCGTATTATTTTTTATAATGTTCAGTTTTGCGTGCAATGCAAACTTAAAACTTTCCTGGTGATGAAACCGTATTTTTCATCACATTTTTGGGTGTTTTCTACTTGGGAGAGACGGGGTTTTTTATTATTTGTTTTATTTCCCTTGATGTATATGGGTGAATTTTCTCTGTAGGATAAGTAAATAGTGGTTCTGCTCTTGGGCGTGGAAAAGAAATCTTGATGCGATTTGGAACGAGTCTTAGATTTGTTTCTATTATCTCCACATCGAGAACAACATTTTTTTTCTTCTTCTAGATGAGATGTGGAAAAGAAAAATGATGGATACTTGTAAGTAGAAATGAGGTCAAAGTTTGTAGAAATTCAATTTTTTCGATCGCTTTCGTATTGATAAGTTTTGCCGAATTTTTTTACAAGCCATCCAGTGGTAATTATGTTTTTGTATATGAATCCTCAAAACTCCATCTATATCTGTACTTGAGACTTCATATTACATGAATGTGTTCTATCATTTTTCTCTGTATAAAGTAATTAATAATGATTTCCCTTTTTAGATGAATATGCTACATTTTCAGAGAATTTACATTTTTAATCATTTAAAAAAAATTGTAGAAACCATTCAAATTCAACTTGTGGAAATGAGTTAATTGATTTTATAGAAATTATAATTTTTTATACAGCGAAATTTAATTTAATTTCAAATTTTTAAATGTTATAACTGTTTTGATTAGTCAAATAAATCATTCAAAATGAGAAAGGGAAAAAAAGTACCTCGTGGCACGCATTATTTTTTCCGGAAATTCCAATTCATCAGTTTTGAATTCACACAAGCTCATATTTAACTAGAACCAAGTGGTCTTTGGAATTTGACGGAATAATTATCAAAGAATACTCTTGTCGGAGGATAGAACCCGTGACCTTTGAATTCGTAAGCATGTAATATACCACTAGACAAAAGTAATCACTTTTGTCCGGAGGCTGTTACTGGCTTGTGTAGGTACCGCTATAGTACTCCCGCCCACCAGTGAGTCGGTGGATAGGTGAACGAACGAGATATTTGTTGCTATGGTGAGCGTGTCAGTTGTTACTGTTGCGTCAAGGGAGTCTGACGATTTTGCTGCGTCAAGTGAGTCTGACGACTTTTTGCTGCGACAAGTTAATCTGACGACTTTGCTTGCTCTTTTTGCGGGTAGATCGTGCCACAATAGATCAGAAGGTTGTGTGTTCGAATCACATCCGGGTCACCAATGTTGGAGGATAGAACCTGTGACTTTTGGATTCATAAGCACTTAATATACCACTAGACAAAAATAGTCACTCCTGTCCAGAGACTGTTATTGGCTTATGTAGATACCGCTACACTCTTATCAAGGAAAATTATTTATAACTTAATTAGATATTTTGAATTAATATCTCTCTTTGGAGCTGTCCGAGAGCTAATGACTTCAGATCTCGTAATTTGGAGACACAATAACCGTGTGATCAAGGTCGCGAATTCGGGTCGGGGGTTGCCACCAAAGACACATTGTTTATAAAAATCAATTTATTTAAAATCTGTCGAGATTCAAAGTCCTCACGTTGGTAAAAGTGAATGAGTGTTTATCAACTTCGCACTCTAAATCAGAGGTTCCCAAACTTTTCTGACTCATAGATCCCTTGCCATGTTTTTCGTCTTTGGGTAGACTCCTGCTTACCTAATATTAAATTTTTGCACAATGATCAACTTAAATGCCTTTTTGACAGCTGGTGCAGAGCTACTTACTTTAAAAGATTAAAATTTTTAACTGTAGTGAAGTATAGTGTTTAAAACTTAAGAAACACTTATTAATTAATTTTAAATTTAAAAATACGTAAAATAATTGAGGAACAAACACAAACTCTTTTAACAGGAAGGATTAATCTGGCGCTTCAGTAACAAATTTTCAACATTTGGCATCAATCCTGTTGAATTAAACTCTAAATTTCTTCGATTAATGGTGTCCAGTCTTGCTTCTTTTTTTGTCTACCATAGTCAAAGCATTCTCAAACCTAGATTCAAAATCTGAAGAGAGGCCATTTAAATGAACATAGGTTCAAAAAAATATTATCCTGGCAGATTATCTGTGACAAAATGAGAAACTGGAAAAATTCGCGATGTCCAATAGTACACTTTTTTAGGTTAACTCTGGCAAGAAAAGCTGAAATGATAGTCCTTGTTTTAATGAAATGTATACTGTCACCTTGTAACTGTGCAAACTAACCTCATTAAATTTAGTAAATAAATCGGGTAAATAAATAAAATCTGGTTTCTCCTTGATTATATTTTCTTTTAAAATCAGATTTCTTTTAAAATTAAGATGTGGTTTAATGAGAGCCTCTATCATAGATCCCCATTTACACCTCATGGACCCCTAAATTATTTTTTCACTGACATGGATCCCTTACAAGTCATCATAGACCCCTGGGGGTCTACATAGACAACTTTGGGAATTACTGGTTTAAATCAACGTGAGGATATTGGAGACGGAGCTCGTAATTTTGATCTGTGGTTAAGTGACACGATTATGACACCTGAGCTGACACCCTCACTTTCCTAATTTCTACACCACGCCATCATGAAGAATTTGACCCTCGACAGATTTAGCGTATATTAACCTCTCTACAGGGCGTGTTTTCAGTGGCATTAGGACTCGACAAAGCCGGCCTCGAATTTCCGACCATGACCGTTGGGCCACCACTGTTTCTCTTGTGAACGTGTCCCCCTAGGATGCCCTTCTCTTAGATTATCTCCGTGAGCTAGAGGTGTAGGGTCAACTAAGGAATAAGAAGCTGCCATGCTCTAAATATGACTTTAATTAAGAATTAAAACTTAAACTTTTAACAGATTAGATAATAAATATATATGTGAGAATCTACGATGAACAAACATACAATACAAGTAATATCGAAATAACCTGACTCGGACCACTATCAATATCTAACCCGCCTAATCTCAATTCCAATAATAACGCAAGTCCTAATATTAAATAGTCAATCCTACCTTAATCCAATCGTAGCTCCGATACTAGGAAGTGGCGCCTTTACGCGAGTGAAATGGTATGCACCTTGACCTAATGGCTTTATCTTTGGAATAACCTCTGTTGGCCGTCCTTTCACACTTGTATCAATCTCTCACATAACATTCCCCAAATTGCCACCTTGCTTACTGAAACTTCTGTTATTTAAAAGCTATCTAATTTGCATTTTAACTTCACGTTTCACTTCTTGGGTTTTGGTTGGAAAAGAGTTGCCATTAATCTTGGCCCCAAAAGTACCCAAAGGACATGTTAAAGAAAAGACGCGTGAGTGAGGTGGATCAAGTGTCGTAAATATCATTTGATCGTGTCTCAAATTTACGATATCTGTCATATAATAATCTTCGTGTTGCTTTTAAGTGTGACTTTAGTAAACAATTAATCAATTGAACTTACATTTTAGAACAGCGATACTCAACCTGCTGGCCGCATGCAGTCCACCGAGCCTTTTTAAGTGGCCCGGTCATGGTCCATTGCTCTAAGAAATTTACTTATCTAAGAACATTGTATAAAAAATTTGGTGGGAAATTCTTTGTTAAGAAATCAAATATATCAATTTTGATTTTTGCTGTCGGTGTCGTACGGGTGCGAATTGATGTTCTTTTTTCTATTTGGAACAGTTTTGGTTAGTGATAACAGACAGCAGTGGAGTAGCAACAATTTTATGGGTGGAACTAATTTTTAACTATCTTTCATATCTTGCAAGCGAAAATTCGAAACAAATAAATCGTTTTAAGACGATTGGGAGGTTGGGTATTTTGTAGTGGAAAACAAGCATGGAAGAAAAGTAAAGTGCCGTATTTAAAAAATACCAATAAAAATGAATCATTCAATGACACTTTCCCTCGAATATCTCTTTCAGGAGGTGATAAATGAGCTTTCTTAAATAATCTTTGCAACAGCAACAAAGTTTTTTGTCAGTAGTAATATCACAGTGGTAACAAAGACATTTTCTGAAGTTTTTTATATTACTGATAATCATATGAAACCGTTTACTGATGCAGAAATTGAGAAGGAGTGTTTCTTAAATGCTTCTAATTTAGTGTTAGCGACAAAAAAAAATATAAAAAATAATAATTAAAAAAAGCAAAACAGGAGTTATAATATTTTGATAAATTTTCCACATTTTAAATTTCCAATGTTATCTTGGTCTTAAGCATTTCTCCGCTCCCTCCCCCATTTATCCACATGTTGTGGCCCACTTGAAATAACTAATATATGTAGGTGGTCCGTGTGAAATAGCTGACATATATATGTGTCCCAGCAGAAAAAAAGGTTGAGTATCTTTATTTTAGAGCCTCTGTTAGCTAATGAAAACGATCCCTTTTTAACTAACTTACCTAACGTTCATACTATGCCACTTGAGGACTTTGAAAGTTACTGATATGCAGTTGCCTTCTTTAGTCAGGACTCTAGTCTGTGGGGGGTGTAATCCAGATTCACAGTTATGTCTCGAATGGATTTTTTCATCGCCTATCTAAATTCCTGGGTTATTGCAGCTGCCAGTGTTTTTTTTCAAAAAATATCACGCTGAGTTGGTGGAAAAGGAGCCCCTGTGAATATTAACATTGAGTTAAAATAAAATTATGAAAATTAATATGCGTAAAATGTATTACACTTCTAATTTTAACTTTTTATTGATCTATAATAGAAATAAATATATACGCGAATAAAAAATAAAAAAACCCATCTTAATTATTCTAATTTTGATTTTAAAAGAAGTGACTGTTCTTAAGAAATATAAGTAGAAATTCAACTTTTTAGAAAGAAAATTGTATAAAAGTATATGGAGAAATTGTAACATTTTTCTTTTTTATTATGAGGAAGTAAAATTCTAATCGAAGCAAAATATACTAAGAAATTCTTTGTCTAAATTTTTTTGATATTTTGATAAATTTAGTGTTGGGAGTTGACGTAATTGATTTTAACCTAGTACTTTCAAATGCATCGCTTACATTTAATTTTACAAATTATTATTTCAAAGATTTTGAGTCATATTTCCAGGATACTGATGAATATAACCAATTCTACGAATAAATACGCAATGTTTGAATAGAATTAAAAAAAAAGAACAACATAAATTAGTTTTTATCTTTATGAATACATAAATTAATGTTTTTATTTTAATATATGTATACATTATTTTTCACGTTTGAATACAAACATTGGTATGAAAAATATTTGAATTATCCGAAATTAAAGTTAAAAAAGTTCAATATTGCCTAAGATAAAATTTGGAAAACATTATTTAAAACTATGTTTCTTTTATTCTTATTAACTTTACTCTCTTTCACAAAAAAGTGGATTGTTGAAAAACCTGTTAAATAATCTCTTTCATGCATTTTAGCTTTATTATTGCATTGGTTTTTAATTGAATCTCTTACATAATGTTTTCCCGCCGAAAAAGTGTTACTGCAGTGAAACACTTTTACAAGTAGGAGATGGTACATTTCGTTTCTTCTCAATTTGTTGACTTGGAAATCCGCAATTATTAGCAGAATCGTAGATTTCTGAGATTTAAATATTGAATTAAAATAATTAAATTTGTCGTTTTGAAATACAACCCTTCAATTTTATACAAAATTCATTAAAATTATTATTTTGGATTTGTTTTTGAAAATTCCATTTCAGGCAGACCATTTTTTCTTCTTTTAATACCATAAACTTTTTTTTTGTATTATATATCATTACAAATATAATTTGCTAGAAAAAAGTAGAAAAAGGAAGGAAATTACTATATTTCGAACAATTTATTGCGTTCATCATATTTAATAATAAAAAAAATCACACACACACACACAAATTTTGATCTTGGATGGTTGACGAGTTCCTGACCGGCGTGTCATTATTTTGACCCCTTGTGCCTTTGAAGACTCACAAATTACTGGGGCTGATGCACGTAAAGTCTGTCGGACTCAAAGTCTTTCTGTTAGCCTGGTGTGGTAGTTTGGAGAAAGGTGTGCTCAAATGTTGTCCTCATCACTTGACCGAGGTTCCAAATTGTGAGGTCCATCCCCAATGGCCCTCATGTTGCTTTATAGCAGAGGTTCCCAAACTTTTTTTTTGTCTCATAGACATTTTGCCATGTTTTTCGGTATGGGGTAGACCCCTGCTTAATTAATATTGAATTTTTGAAAATTTATCCACTTAAATGTCTTTTTGATGGCTAGTACTACTACTACTTTAAAAGTATTAAATTTATAACTAATGAAGTATAGAGTTAAAAGTTTAAAAAGCATATATGTTACTTAATTAAATTAAGTTAATTAATATATAAAATAACTTAAATAAAATAACCAAACAACACACAATTTATTTTAATGGGAGGGAGGGATCTGGCGCTACAATAACAAATTTTCTACATTTAGTATCAATCTTGTCAGGTTTAACCTTAAATCTCCTCTGTTAGTAGTGTCCAGTTTCTTTTTTTTTTGTTTTGGAGATTGGCACAACTGCGCTGCAACTTCTTCTTTCTAGGAAAAATAATTAAAAACTTCCTCACGATATTCTATAATTCGGGACAAATAACAGGCATGCCTTTTTAAAGCCAAAATTGCTGGCATCCGTTTCTAAACTTTAAAATTTTCATTGGAGCACATCATGATCAGCTCCTATTGTCATGTGACATTTTTTTTTCAAAATGATCATATAAATTCATTGCCTACTGTGGTATTACTATAGTCAAAGTATTCTCAAATCTGGTTTCAAAATCTGAATAAAAGGCAGTTAGATGTTGAACGTAGGTTAAAACATGCTGACAGATTGTCTGGGTTAATTTGAGAAAATTCCGGAGACCTCCAGTATTATACTTCTTTAGTTTAACTCTGGAAAGAAACTCTGAAATGGTTCCTGTTTTAAAAAAAAATGTTGCTGTCGCCTTTTACAAGCAAATTAACGTCATTAAATTTAGTAAATAAATCTGCTAAATAAGTAAAATTTGGTTTCCACTTCATTAAATTTTCTTTTAAAATTTAAGTCATGATCTAGTTTAATGAGAGCCAATATCACATACACCTCATTGACCACCAAACTATATTTTTTGTTGACATAGATCCCTGGGGGTCTATATAGACCACTTTGGGAATCACTGCTTTATAGTGTGACGTTATTAAGCACTCTTTGGATTTTTATTTCTTTAAAAATTATTCTCAAAAATGCTTTATTTACACGTTTGAAAAAATTTATTTTAAGCATATTAAATCAAATTTCGGTAGTAATAGCATAAAAAACTATTTTATTATTATTTAAATATGCTCCGTCGACTAATTTTTGTTCAGTGATTTTTATGATAATCTTTACGAGATTCAGTAAATCAAACATTTTTTAATTATTTAAATTGGAATTTTGCTATTTTTATGTATTAGTAACAGGAAGTCTTTATGCAAATCTTGTTTTAAAGTTGTTTTTTTTTACTTTATATTTTCTTTTACAACCATATTTAATAATTAATAGAGTAGAGTTCTATAAAAATAATACAAAAAATGGCTTATTAATTTTAAATAAATTATGTTTTAAACAATGTAGTCATTTTAACTTCATTAAAATTTCAAGTTTTAATTCTTTCGGCACTTTTTTGTGCTTATAAATACTCTTTCTACTGAATAATAATAATAATAAAAAAAATAGATTCCATGTTTTGTTTCTTCTTATCTTCGATCTCCTTCATAAGAATAATCTTTTTTTCCCAATTATTTTTGCTCGTGTTGCTGCTCTTCTCTCGTTCTCTCGTTCACTCGTTGGAGTTGAGTGGAAGTGGGCTGCATGACAGTAATATTTAAATAAAAAAAAAGAAGTAAAACTTCACGAGAAAAAGTGTGAAATTTTTACTTAAAAAACAAGCGCCTAAAAAGTTATCAATTCACAACTAAGCGAGTTTCACCGACCCGAGCACGATTGCCGACTGGAACCGAGTAAATCCGATTGAGAGTAACACAGACAAACCTGCAGGGTAATTAAGATCCAGTCTTCAGAAAATGCGCTTAATGAAGTTATCACTTCAAAAAGTTAGACATACTTGAGAATAATTCTCTAAATTAATCAGCAGTTCAATGTCAGAAACCTGTTGTGGAAAAGATATTTGTGTGACGATGTTTTTAAAAATAATTAAGTTGTTGTGGATAAACTAAAATTTATTTTACATCACGCAAAGAAGTATGCATGAAACACGATATGAAACGTGAAATATTCGAGGATGATTTGATGCGACACCTGCACGTTATTGTGCTTATTTTTTATGCAAGATATGTATAGTATCTGATTTAGTGTCCTTAAGTAATATTATTCATGTAATACACATTCAAGTGATTTCAGCATTGTTTACGTATGCACAAAGATATACATGAAGAAAAGAGCCCAAGCGGCAATCAAATGTATCTTTTTATGACGATGAAGCTATTATATGAAATTTATAAGCTATATACATACATATTAATAAAAATATTTATCTGAACTTAATGAAATATATTAATAAAAACTTTTAAATATGAACTTATTAAAAAGTTCATAATAAATTGTATGATATTTTTATCACGATTTTCATTATTATGTTGGAGAACGCATCAAATTTCAGTTCTGGAAATTATTTTCTTAGAGAGCTAAATGA
>BMAV01010928.1:90325-109607 GCA_019973955.1 Trichonephila inaurata madagascariensis
TGTTCATTTACATTTTACATTATGTTCATTTACATTTTACATTATGTTCATTTACATTTTACATTATGTTCAGTTACATTTATAAACCATAACGATTTGTACAACACAGCAATCAAAACCACTAAATCGTTCACATGAGAAAAATGTAGCTTGTGTGTGTTTGTAGAAAATATTTTAGAACCAAAGTGGTTGCGAGAGGAACTCAGTCACCTCAAGTATAGATTGTAAGAAAACGTTTGCCTCTCCCCCCAAAAAAAGATAGATATATGTGACAAATACATTTTAGTTCCCTTGGAGAGTGTCATATAGGAAGGTAACTGACAAGGTCATTGGTAACAAATAAATAGTTTTTCCAGAATTAAAAATTTCGTAAACATGGAGTGACTGTTTCCTGTCTGACCTCTCCCGGGTTAAGGATTGATGAAGGATGCTTTAGTATTTCATTAAGAATTTACGATTACTTGAAGAACTATTCTTTAGATTTAATGAATAAAAATCTGGAACTCCCCTTCTTCGAAAGTAAGTTTCTGTGTTCATTGTTGATTTTGATACACGCATTCCTAATTCATATTGTATGAATAGGCATTCATCAAATCTTTAAAAGTATAAAAATGGTATAAAACTATGTGTTGATATGAGCTACTGTGTTAGATTGATTTAGAATTACTTATAAAATCTGCTTTTCATAAGACAAGGATATTAGCTCCATTTATTATTGTTATTTTTCATTTTCGTGTTGCAACCTGTTACAAATATTTTTTACTTTGCTTAGAGTTTAGAGCAGCTTTTATGTGATCAGTAAACTGCTTGGGGTTTGTAAAAAGACTTCTGGGAATCTGTTAGCTTGTATGAGAGAAAAGAAATAAAAATCTTCATTATATTTTCAATGACCAAAGTTCAGGCTTAAGTTCAATAAGTTAATTAATTCGACTTTTTCAGCAACATTTAAGTGTGGTGTTTCTCCATATCCTAATAATATATCAATAGTCAACAATTATCGATATATGATTGAATTATTTCCAGTTCATTGAATTTATTGGCACGAAACTAAAAAAAAAATTGAATTTTATGTTTTAATATTGAGATTAGCATTGTTGAAATTTCTTATGTGGCCGCGGTAGCCTAGTGGTCAATGTAACAGACTCGTGGCCTTCGTGTTATGAGTTTGAGTCTAGTACCACTGAAGACCCGCCTTGTAAGGGGGTGATGTACGTTAAATCTGTCGAAACTCAAACGTCCTCCTGTTGGTGAGGAAGTTAGGAGAGGGGAGTCCCAGCTCAGGTGTCGTTCGTCCTCGTCACTTGACTATGGTTCAAAATTGCGAGGTCCGTCGCAAAAAGCCTTCTAATAGCTGAATAGTGCTACGTTAATATTCCCTCACTCGCTCGAAATTTCTTATATAGCAATATACTGAATTCACTTTCAGATTTACTATATATAAAACCACGAAAGTACTATCAAATGAAAAAATCTAGATATTAGAAGTAATATTTACATATAAGTGAAATTCTCATGTGCTATTATTTGAAGATAATCCCACACACACAGCGTCCCTAGAGCAAAAACTTTGAAACTAAGAATTTTATCTTGAAAACTAAGACAACGAAAACTCTTTGTTTGAAAAAATGTAGAATGTCAATGGTTCAGTGTAAAACGGTCCTCAGCATACACTAATTATTGCAGAATATTATGAAGAAAAGTGTAAAATTATATATTTGAATCATTGTACATGAATAGTTATAGTAATTCAACAATAATTTCAATACAGATGTTTCCACCTTTACCAGCAATACATATGAGTGCTGCTGTATATTCATCAGACACACACACACATTTAAAAATTTCTAAAACAATTTATGTTTCTCAATTAAATGGCATGTCCCGCTTCAATTTTCATTCCATCCCTGTTACACTATTCCTAAGAATTATAGATGTTTTCGCACTTTTTAATTAAGATATAAGCTTATGTAGATGATCATTACACTACTAAAAAGACCATACCTTATAATTTTTCAACTGAGTTTTACAGATATAAGATAAACTTATTAACTTCCCCAATTCATTATTAGGGAAGTTGCGAACAGTTTCAGATGATACTGCATTAATATCTTATAAATTTTAAAAAAAATTTAATTCCACAAAACTATATTTTTTTATTTTTACTAATTTTGCTGTATAAGAACTTTCTCTACATACTCGTATATACTCTGCAATTTATTGCTGTATTTCGGATATTAATTACTACACATTTATACATAACTATTTAATGTAATTAAGCCGTCTGGGTGGCGTAGTTGGTTTGTCGCTGGCCATGTACGACTAAGGTTGCGGGTTCGACCCCGGCTAGAGTCAGTGGGTTTTCATATTGCAGAAAATTGATAGCGGCCATGTCGTATGATTATGCGGCATGTAAAAGATCTTTTGAGAGCCGGCTTGGGCTTTCTAGGCAAAATTAAAATCTTAAGTCGGTTTCGTATCGCCAGAGCTAAGGTACCTCCCTCTGGGGAGGAAACTGGGCGTCAAAATTATTTGCGGTGATTGATGTACCTTGTCATATGGTGTCGTGTACTAAAAAGAGATACCAGCTCCCGGGGAATGTTCTAGGTCTGCAGTGGTAAAACACCAATCCGCCGCCCCATTAGAAATAAAAAAAAACTTAATGCAATTATATACAAATGGGATAATTAATGACAAAGGGATAAATGCATAAATGCATGGACTATATTTTTTACATTATGGTTTGTACTCTATTTTTTTATGGAAATAATTTTTTTTATTTTTAATAATTTTATTTTAAACATTAAGTTACATTATACATATAGATAAGGGATTCATTCCATGTGTTAGGAAATTTAACTTGGTACAGGGTCAATAAAGCTGGGAAAATGGTTCATAAAGCAATGGTAATTAAACCCCCCAGATTTGAAAGTTTTAGGAATAAAAATTTGCACTAAATACATCAATTCAAGCAATTTTTAGTTATTCATCACTAAAGATTTCTTAAAAAAGCAAATCTAATTATTAAAATTTACCTTAACCCTTTATAACGATATGGTACACTTACCACCATTAATTTTTATATGTCAATGTGAGAACCTATTTTCCCACCTATATATATGATTTTGTACTGCTAGCATTTTGAGAAGCACGACAGCTAATTTCAGGATTTTCATTTCGTAAATGCAGAGGACTTCATAAGCAGATAGAAAGCTGTTCCAGATGACGCACGATTGACAAAAGTTGGTGAGACCAATTGACAACTTTACAAAAAACATGTAGACGTTGCCGTTTGTGTTCTGCTAAAGCACAAGAGCAAGATACTTTTGTGTACGGCTTGCTATCTCCTACAGTGTGTTATCCTCCTATTTTTTGAAATTTCATGGGAAATAATATGTATAAAGTATTGAATTTTTTAATACAAAAAATATCTGATTTATAATTTTTTTTGTATACTTTAGCATTTGAAAATTACAGTGAAATACGTTTAATGCGAAAACGGTTAAGACGAAATATCGGTTAACACTAAATAATACAACGGTTCCGGCAAACTAGTATGTATTTTCTTCTTTTTTTCTCTTAAGACGAAACGAAAATCGCTTAACACGAAAAGGTTTCTCTTCACTTAATAAAATGTTTGAAAAAGTTTCTACTAAGTTTGGACTATCTTACTGTATCTTCGGAAGAATTCGTTGCAGTAAATGATGATAATGTGTGCACAGCTTCAATTATGGTAGACAAAGACGTCTTGGAGTTTGCTCAAAGCTAAAAAAGTATCATTTATGCAGATTCCGATGCCAAAAATGAAATGAATAATGTATCTCATGTTCCCATGTCGTCCGAAATGAGGAACATCATGAAAAGTACACGCGGTTATTTAGAATCAGATTCCAATGTTGATATGCATAACAAAATGGACGACTTCAAACAATTTGTTGACAATTTGATGCTAAAAAAGACAACGCAAAGAAAAATATCAGATTATTTTTCAAAAACTCAAAAAATACTCTGTTTTTCGAAAAAGCTGAAAACTTTGTCTTAAACTTCATTCAGCTTCATTAATCTTTATTAAATACATGCGTAAATACATATCTATGTAAATAAAATGCGTTCTAATAAACTTAATTTTATTGAAATTATGTGTTGTAGTATCGTGGGCCGGTGTTGGTTTTTCGTTAATTTACGCAGAAAACATCTTCAGAGTGGACGTTCATCTTTTTATTCCACACACATAACGTAGGTGGATCATTCACAGTTGTATTTCACAGATATTTGATAAGAACATGAAACCAGACAATAACAAAAACGACATTCCACAAGACGAACACAAAGACAAAGAGAGAGATCACACAAGATTTTCGCTTTATATACCGGTAGTGACAATCGCGTGACTATTATGTAATAGTAGCTCTAATTTGTTAAAATGGGCAGGACAGGGATTTTGGATACTAGTTGATTACGATTAAGATTAAAGCGTTAGTTTTGAACCAAAGCTTGTTTAAATATTATTAAAAAGAGTTAATAAAAAGGATGCTGTATATATATATATATATATATATATATATATATATGCAATATCCTTTAACACGAAAAAATATTTCAGTCCCCCACAGTTTCGTGTTGCCACGATCCTTCGATAGCGGGTGTGAGAGGGTTCGGGTAAAGGTCAACCATTTCTCAACTTAAACAATTTTATTGCCTTTTTCACTTATTAGACTTTAATAAACTTAACTGAGAATGCACTTTAATAACTAAACCCGACGAGCAATCAAACTTATTAATTTAATAATAATTGAAATAAAAGCACTTATATATCTAATCTCCTGAGCACTCCTGCTTCAACACTTGCTAAGTTTTTCTTCTGTAATTAATAATACTAAAAGCGACCACCCGTCGCTCACACTCTGCTTTCTACTTATATTCAATTTTCAACCATCATCCCGCCTATTCCCTGATTAGCACTTAAATAGAAGCTCTCATTTACACAAACCAAGTCATCTGTATGGAAAGCGGTTTTCACTAAAATCAAAATTAAAAAGAGTATTTTACCCAAGAGGATCGGTAGAAAGCCCGAATAGAGCCCGTTACAGTATTAAATGATTTTTACTGCATATTTTATAAGTATCATGTAATGCGATATAAAAAAAAAAATGGAAAGCATAAGATTTCCTACCTTTGAAATAGCTCCAAATGAGCGGTGGGAATTGATTGATTGAATATTAACGTCGCACTGTTCAGCTGCACGAGGGCTTTTGACGACAGACCACGCAATTTTGAACCATGGTCAAGTGACGTGGACGACACTTGAGCTGGCACCCCCCTCTCCTAACTACCACACTACACCAACGGGAGGACTTTTCAGCTCTCGACAGATTTAACGTGCATCGCTGCCCTACACGGCGGGTCTTTAGTGGTACTGGGCTCGAACTCGAGACAAGCAAGCCACGGTCCGATACCGATACCACTCGGCTACCGCGGCCACAATGAGCGGTGGGAAACATAACATCAAAAATAATCTTGAAAATCAAGCTAATTTAAGGTTATAAGAGCTAAATGATTTTCTTTTTATTAATCAATCTCAATCCCAAAAATATTTTAACGTAAAATTACTAGAAAAAAATGACTTTATGCAAGGTTAATTTGCATAATTTCTAAGCAAATAATTGTAAAAATGCATTTTTTGTTGATGATGATATTTAAAAAATTTACTGATTTATAGCTCATAGAAGTATGAACTGAATAAAAGTCTGTACTAGAATTTTTTGAGTCGGAAACAAACTATTTGGCAACACCTTGAAAAGACAATTTCGTTTGACTAAGTTTCTCTCTCCCCTGCGTAAATCTTCTAAACATTCTATTTACCCCATTCTTTCAGGACATCCCCCATTAAGGTACATTTGAATGCGGAGACAGTCCTCAGAAATCCCGCCGCAACAGACGACACGCAAGATGTTTCCTGATTTATAAATCCGAATACAGACGAGTTAGCAAAATTCTTCCACCCCTTCTACGATTTTTTTTTCTTTATTTAAATTTCGTTTCGTCCTAGTGGCATCGCGCACATGTTTATGATTGTGTCAACTGTTAGCAAAATCGTGGTAGGAATAAATGTAGGTTGTTTAAATCATTCGATTCAAAGAAGGGTGCTCCTGGAAAGGCTTTTATAAATCGTTTGTGGCGCCATTATTCCCTGTACAGTTGAGGTTTCGATAAGAGGATTTTAATTCGATTGGAATGGAAATGCTTAAATTATGAGGTAAGAGGATTTATTTTATTAGGGCTTTTTCTCCTTTTTGGCTCGAAAAAGGATTGTGATGATGCAGAGATAGTATGGGAAATCATTTATTTACTTTTTTCACTTAGATTAATTATATACGTCTTCTTATTTCACACTCGCATTGTTCTTTATGTCAACTCTTCTTTGTTAATATATAGATTCAGTTTTTTCTGTGTGTATACTATGCTCTAACGCAGTGATTCCCAAAGTGGTCTATATGGACCCCCAGGGGTCTATGACGACCTTCAAGGGGTTCACGTCAGCGAAAAAATAATTTAGGGGTCCACGAGGTGTAAATGGGGTCTATGACAGTGACTCTCATTAAACCAAATCATGATTTTAGTTTGACAAGAAAATTTAGTCACGTAGAAAACAAATTTTATCTATTTAATAGATTTATTTACTAATTTAAATAAGGTTAATTTGTAGTTACAAGGTGTCTGCATAAATTTTATTATAAACAAAGACCATATCCACAATTTTGGCTTTAAAAAGACATACCTGTCATTTATCACGAATTATGGAATATCGTGAGAAAATATTTTTGATTACTTTTTCAGCGTGGTTGCCAATCTCGAAAACAAAAAAGAAGGGGGAGGGGGAAATAAGTTCTGAGCACTACTAACTGAGGAGATTTAGGTTTAAACCTGACACAATTGATTCCAAATGTTAAATTGTTTTATTGAAGCACTAGATTTATTCCTCTTTAAAAGCATTTTGTTTGTTCCACTTTATTATATGTATTAATTAAATTTTAATTTAATGAACATGTTTTTCTTAAGTTTTAAACACCATTCTTAACTTCAGTTAGAAATTTAAATCGTTTAAAGTAAGTAGATCTATACTAGCTATCAAAAAGGCATTTAAATTGGTAAATTTGCAAAAATTCAATATTAGGTAAGCAGGGGTCTACCCCAAACCGAAAAACATGGCGAGGGGTCTATGAGACAAAAAAGTTTGGGAACCTCTGCTCTAACGGCTAATGGAGGGTTTTAGAACGATTTCCGATTGTTAAAAAAAAATCTAAAATTTCAAACTCTCTTCATTTTAATTATCACCCCCCCCCCCCCGCTATTGTTATATCACTTCCACCTTTAATTTTGAAATACATTCGTATGTATATAAAACACCTACATATGTATGTGTATGATGCAGTACACACACAAGGAGGGGGGAGGAACACACACAACGGGTTAGGACCTCTTCCACCCAAAGCCCTAGATTTCTTTTTTCCCGATTTATTATTATTCTATGTATATAGTACGAAAAATTTAATTAAGTATTTGTTTTTTAGTAATTTATTTTTTGTTAATTAAGGCTAGTTATATTTTCAATTATTTATTTTTTACTGTTTTATGTTTCTGACAATCAACAAAATCAAAAGAACCTGTTTGGTGGAGTATCGGGGGTAAATATACGAGAACGGGGGATTTTCGATCCTGGACTACTCCCCCTTGAAATTTTTTATATGCGCCACTGGTATGATGTAAATATTGTATATAATAAACAATTACTTACAGTAATTTAAATTTTATAGGACTATTGTGTCGGCTCATTAGTACCATGTATTTGTATACAGGGTATCCCAAAAATAGCGCCCAGACTCTGCCCAGCCAGATGCCTCGTTGGAAGTACATGCACAGAGAACTGTACCTGCACGATCCATAATTTACGAGAAAAATACGAAAAACAAAGTATGATGCCACAGAAAGTGCAAGGAAACACAAGAAATATATATAAAAAAAAATATTTAAGTCAACTCCTACTTTGAATGGATGAAAAGAAAGTATTTTATTAACGCGATTGAAAATTTGAATAAGATATATATATATATATATATATATATATATGTATAGGGAGAGAGAGAAAACTAATAGTAGAGAGGAATTGAAAATAGAGCATAATTGTCTGTATTGCTGTAACAATGCACACCCGGTTTGGCTGAAAAACAGGTTTTCGACGCCAACTTTTGTCTTTGTTTTAACATTACATTGTTACAACAATAGAGATGAATCTAAGTTGGCGTCAAAGACCGATAATTAATTAAATTAAATTTAATTAATGAATTAATATTTGAAAAAACTGTATTAATATTAAGTGTCATCCTCTACAAGCTTAAAAAAATGTATTTGAACTTGATTAGATGAATAGAAAGTATTTTATTAACGATTGAAAATTTGAACAAAATAAATATATAAATAAATATATAGAGAGAGTACGCTAATAGTAGAAATTGAAATAGCACTTTATTTGATCCATCAACAGCATTATATTTGCATATCTTTCCAGTCGATAATAATTTCTGTGCTCCTGTACGTTTTAGGCTGGATATGATATACTACGGCCGCTGATCGAGCATGTAAGAACAGCTCTATGACCGCCACGATCACCAGATGTTTTTCCTATGGAACAATCTCAAGACACTGGTGATCGAGACTAGTGAATACAAAATGTTGCTCACCTGCATGATGCTTGTACTTCAATGGACATCGCGTTGCTGCTAAGTGAGTATTCATCCATTCCATGGTGTGGTCAAGCCTACCTCGATAGGCACGTAGGACATTTGGAACATCTGACTTTTTTAATATTTGCTGCTGATCATGTGTCAAATAAAATGTTTTTTCCTTGCACCTTCTGTGACGTCATACTTTGTTTTTGGTGTTTTAATCGTAAACTATGGATCGAACAGGTATAGTCCTATGAATACTTTTTGTTATGTATATGTGTATGTATGTGTGTGTTTATATATATATATATATATATGCCTATGTATGTATGTATGCTTTTTGTATTTATATTTTGAAAATTTTTTGTGATCATGTTTTCTTATCTTCCTCATTGTATAGTTTTAATTTTTGATTATCTCCGTTCACATGTGAACAATCTTGTATTTTTTTCTGTATTTGTTGTATTTGTATTCGCTTTTTTCCCCTCTTTTCCCCCCTTTTGGTTCCCATTTGTGAATATTTCCTCTACATGTAATTTCCTATCACTATTGTTTGAGTATTGACTTACGTTTGCAAGCCTTGTGTTATACTTGTCGGCACACAAGGAGTCTACCTAGAGTCTCAAAAAAAAAAATACTTTTTATGTACTTTCAACGAGGAATCTAGCTGTGCAGAGTTTGAGCACTATTTTTGGGATACCCTGTATATTATATTGGCAACGGTTATAGTTTACACTTTGTATATTGGTAACGGTTTTAATTTGATTATTGTAGTAATGAGTGGGCAACTTGCCAACAATACTTCCTGTACTTAAATATTAAACGTATTAATGAACTGTTATGGTTTTAAAAACGCTTTGCTTAAGTAAATCATCCGAAACTCAACCAATATGTGTGTGTGTGTGTATGTCTATTCATTAACTTGTTGATTTAGTTCACTTGCCTTTAAACTGTGTTCCACGGAACCCTGGGGTTCCATAAGGCATACCCGGGGTTCCACGAGTCACAATAAGAAATCGAAAAGAAATAAATATGTATGCAAAATGGATTCATGTTCTCTACGAAGTTTGTATAGTTACAAGTATCTAAAGCTCATTCCCTCCTATTCATTGAAACTGCAAATTTTATTTATGTATAACAACTTTATTATGTAACACTTTTTCAACTTTTATTATTACATATTAAAAGAATATTATAGCGCTTTATCTTTATATATATACTTTCTACTAGATTGTGAATATTCTATTGTTTACTATCTCGAGTTCCACGAGATAATTTTATACTCGTTAGTTAGTACAATGTCTTGCAAAACTAAATAGTCTTTAAATGGAAAATGTACCGTTTTCCGTTTGTGGAGAAAACACCTATAATGAAGGAGAGGAAACAATTTATCAACAGATAATATTAAAATCTAAATATAACAAGAACAGCTTCAAAATTTTAGGTTGCAGATTCTTGCAAAATACATGGGATTTTTCACGCAGCTATAAACATTTTAATGCCATTTAGAACACAATGCTTAAAATAAATATATTTCTCAATGTAAGTGGCTACAAAAACAAAGTATAAAAACAAATTGAACTCATAATAAGTAATGTGATTGCATTTAGTCTCAGCAGTCCTAGACCTCGACAGTTTTTGTGAAAAAAAGTAAGCAGTTATCCCAGTTACTAAATATAATGCATGGATCGGTGACACTTGGATTACAAATTAATATTATTGATGAACTACATTAAAAAATTAGATTATAATTTTTCAATAATAAAAGTAATAATTTTTTAATTACTTTTACGTAAAGTACCTATAACATGTTGATCCACTTTAAATATTATTTTGAGATATATTCTTCGAAGTATGTGTATGGAATGGGGTTCCACGAAAACCCTTTCTAGTTCTAGGGGTTCCGAGAAAGCACCTTTAAAGTCTAGGGGTTCCGTGAATTGAAAAAGTTTGAAGACCACTGATTTAGTTAAATGATTAACTTTTGAAACTTATTAGAAATATATGTAGTTAAATAATATTTCCGTATAAGAATAAATCATAAGCGAAAAATTACATAATTCAAGATTATCTAAATTTTCGTATCAAAATGTATCAGTCAAATAATTCTTATAATTAATAGCTAAAATTATCGTTGCTGCATGAAACCCTTTCTAGCAAAGCCCATGGGAAACAGACCTCGAGGCAGATTCCCATTAAGATGGATTGACTGTGACGAAAAAGACCTAAAAATTTTAAAGGTCAAAAACTGGAAAACTGTTGCCAAAAGTAGAGATGCCTGGAGAAAACTTCTGAAGAAGGCCAGGGCCCACCCAGGGCTGTCGAGTCATTGAAGAATAGGTAAAATTATTTACTGCATTAAGAATTTTCAAATGGTATTGCAAAATGGAATTTTAATAGTCATTTTGTAAATTACATAAAATTTAAATTCGTAATTTTTTTGGGAATAAAAAAGCAGAACATGCTATTATGCATTTAAAAATTGATATAAAATTTGGTCATTATGGAAAATTATAAGATTTAAGTTTTCAGATAAAAAATTCTGATTCTCAAAAAATGATTAAATAAACCTTTCTCTGCGTATATTATTTTTATATCTTTTAAGTTTCATATAATGAAAATTATAATGTTAATCATTACAGCATTATGTAAAAATTTAGTCCATACTTAACTTTCTTTACTTTAATAATATAAAAGTAGAATTACTTATCTATGAAAATACATAATCTATCGTACTTTTCCAAAAATTGGCATAGATCTTAAATTTTTCATGAGAAAAATTAATTGTAATGCAAAAGTTACAGTGAAAATGCTTAAGAAGAGCGTGTAGCGTAATTAAATAACTCAGGCATTCAAAATTCCATTATTTCCCCCTCATTTATAAATAACAACAGATAAAGAGTATATTTATGGGTTTGCTTACTACATTTTATATTATATCACTAAAAAAACATAGGAAGAAAGAAAACAAACCTCGTTTTTTGTTTTTCCCCGAAAACAGTAAATCCTGAAAATCCCAAACAATTCTTTGTCTTTCCCAGTGAAAGCCTTCTAAAAGCCCAGGCGCAGCAAGAAAAATGCCATCTAAAACAACAGCTGGAGTCCAACTCCCCCCGACGTCCAACATTTGATGGAGGGGCCCAGACGGGACCCTACTGTAGGGCCCCAAACCCCTAGACCCATACCTCAGCCGAGAGTCAATTGGTATTCAAAAACCATTTATATGGACGAGCGGGCCCTGAGTTCTAGGCCCTATTTGCATATCAACCTAATCACCGAGGTTAAAATGTCCCCTGGGGTACAGCAAAGACTGATGGGGGGAGGGGGTCGATTGTACCCCATGCCACAAGACCCTCACGGAGGTGTTCGACTTAATACAATTACTGCTTGGCACAGTGAAATTTTTCTGGATTGTTTTATTTATTTATTTTTTCTTCCTTAGGGCTGCTGGGGGAGTTCTCGATTTAAGCAGTTTTCGGCGTCGCATGCAAATGAGCAACGTTAAAAGGGTTCGCGAAACGTGATATGGATGGGAGTGCTTTCGGAAAAGAGGGGGTTGAAGACGGCCCCGTGCCTCGTCTTTGAGTCGTTTGCGTCTTTTGTTTTTGCCCTTGTTCACTTTTCTTTTTGCGGTGTCTGCGTGATTTTAATTATTGTCTCGGGACACCGTACGGTATCTTCTCTTTAATAGGGAATGGAACGAGTGCTGAATGGGTAATAAAGATGGAGATTCCGAGATTCACCAATTTTGCTACTGGAAATAATGTGTGTCTTGCTTTGTAAGTGACGGGAAATTACTTAAAATACTGTTTCACGCACAGATAATTCCTTTTGGAAGCCTAAATTTTTCATTTCCTATAACTTTTCAAGTCTGTCGATAATGCATTTCCTATTAATGTTAAAAGATTAATTACGTAATTAGTACAGACTTAATCATGAACAAAAATAAATTCGAATGAAAGTATTACCTTATTAATTAGCTAGACTTTGTATTAGGAAAACCACTGTTGTGCCGTGGTTATGGTCACATCCTCTATTTTTAAGACAAGCTCTATGTTCAAGTTGAGCAGAGTAAAGAGTGATACATGTTAAATGTAAGTGCGCCGCAAACTTTTCACATTTTGTGTGTGTGTGGAATTTCGGAGAGTGAGATACAAAATCAAGTTCTACCATAGACATTGATTTGATTTGAAATTCCTCCACTAATAGATTTAATGAGTCAGCTACACCGCGTCGTTAATTCAAAGTTTTATTAAATTATAAATAATTTAATTATATTGCGATAAAGAGCTAGGATTGGCTTGCTTCGCAGTATCAAAAGTCACGTAGAGTCATTTCGGCTTACGGATTGATAATTCGCAATGGATTGTGTAATCCATTAAGCCTTGGTCAAGTAACGAGAAGGACACCTGAGCTGACACCTTAGGTAATAATCAAACGAAACATTAATTTTTAAGTTTTATCAATCTGTTCGTTTTGCTTATTTGTCATTTTGTTTTATTCTGAATTAGTAGTTTTAATTAATTATTGGCCAATTAAACGACACAGCTAACAAATCAACAGAGGATCATATGAAGACTGAAAACCATTGTTCGTAAATCTCATCATTTTAATTAATGGTGCTTCAAAACAAAACAAAGAAATAGACAACACACCAATTAATTTTCTAGACATGTATATGCATTATTACTTACTAAAATATTTTGAGTACTTATTTCAGAGTATATTAGCCAAATAAATAAAAACTATTACACACTAATATATATGTATATACAAATACAGGAAAGTTCCACTGAAAAACACACAATGATACATATAAAATTTAAAGTTCCCTCGGGATAATGCAGTCAATAGTCATAATATCACATTAAATTAATGAAAATATGCAGTCCGCTCTCAAGCTCTGGCTGACTCATTTATTCTTTGCGTTGTTTTTATATAGGTTAGTCGTGGTTTCTCGAACTTTATAGAAGAATAATCATTCCAGATCTTTCTGCATTTTTCCAGAAACTATTTTGCTTGCAAGATTTGGCGATTTGATGACGTTTTGTGACCACATTAGTCACCAAGTTAATCGCCAGTCATTTTTATTCTTTTATTAAATAAATAATCTTTCTTTAGCGCGCAAACGATCTTTCCATCCATAATACTATTTCGGCAGTGAAGCAAAATCATTCCGAAATTTTTCATAACTCTGAACCCCTCTTGCATGTCCTGAGCAATGTTCTTATCAACAGATATTAGTCTTTTCGTAGTATGGAACTATTTAGTGATTGGTATAACTTTTGGCTTAGGTGTTGGAGACTTCCGAATCTTAACAATATCATTCAAAATCTTGATGATGGTATACAGATCTTCCCAGTGATATGTAACTTTGGACTAAGTCTGAAAAGTCTTGTCATCATTGTAAACTTTGAATTAAATAAACAAGTTTAACAAGAAAAAAAAATCTTCAGACGTACTTATCAAACGTCTTTAATGAGATAATTTAGAAACGAGAGATAATTTTATCTTCCTAAATTATTTCACAATAAAAAAATGTATCATTGTACATTAAATTGTATAGCAAACAATTGTATAACAGTCTAGTATTGGAATAAATTCTAAATACTCAAAAAATTAAATTTCGGACCTTAAGTGAATTTTTTCTGTTTTATCTGTAAGAAAGTATCTTATCATCCCTTTTTAATCCATGTAAACTCATAAAGGTTTTAAATAACGGATAATTTGATAATAGCTAGTCTTCAATATTTTATTAGAGTAACATTTAAAGTGAAAAAGTCCCACCTATTACACCTAAGACAAATTTTGAAAGGTTATTTTATCATCATACATAAATAAAAACAAGTTAAGGAGGAAAATTATTATTTAACTATAAAACAAAATTAAAATGAAAAAATTTCAAATTTCTCAGAATGCAAACTATAAAACCTCCAGGAGGAAATTTTTTTAAAACTTGGTTTTTAAAAACATTCTAGAAAAATCAAATATGAAATTCTAATAATCTTGACTATATTTCTAGGAATTTCTGATACTGTTACCTGGACTTTTGTCAACAGTCTAAAGAATTCAGATATAAAAATCTAAATACTAATGTTGAGTCTAGTAACTGCATTTTAGAAATTCTTCTGGTATTTTATAGAACTGTTTTACGACACTTAGAAATTAAGAAACATATTTAGGAAATTATCATTAAAATTAAAAGGAATGTATGCGCAAAACAACTCACTAGAAAAATTCGGAATTGAATTATATTACTGATTTCACATATGCGTAATATATCAGATAACAGGTGTTTATAACAATTTAATATCAATTATAACTCAACACTTAATTTTCTGTTTCGTAAAGACGTCTCTTATTAGGTATTGGGATGCATATTTTAAAAATCATCACAAATAAATAATATTAAAAAAAAATTAAGTCAATTCCAACTTAAGGTTAGCAAAGAAAAAATTTATTTTAGTTACTTTTTATCAAAAATGATTACAATTAATATAAAAATGCATATACATATGACAGAATCACAATTATTAAGTTGCAATTAATTTCTATTAATTATCCTTAAAGTATAGTATTGTCATCCAAAACAATCTTGTAAATAAAATTTCAGTTCAACTAAATGCTTTAAAATGTGAGAAAAAAAATTCTTCGGAAGTTTTGACCCAAGTCGCTATAAGTGAAGTCAGCGTGACTGGTTTTTTAATCAATTAATTTTTATTAATTATAATAATTAAATCACCGTATTGTCATCCAAAACAATCGTGTATCGAAAATTTTAGCTGAAATGAGCGCTTTAAAATGTGAGAAAAAAAACTTTTTAGTTTTGACACTAGTCGCCAAAAACGATGCTAACGTGGCTGTATCTGTAATTCTTTGAATAATTAGTTTTAATCACTTATAACACTTTTATTAATCATAATTAAACTACCGTATTTTCATTCAAAATAATAGTGTATATAAAATTTCAGCTTAACTGTGAGCTTTAAAATGTATTTCTTTAACGATTGAAAATTGGAACAAGATATATATAGGGAGATTGCGAACTAATAGTAGGAATTGAAAAATAATATCAAAAGGGAGCTATATACATAGAAAACTTGGTAGTAAAATTTTGAAGTAATTTTTTTTTTACAGTTTCATATGCATAATACGGCACTTCAGATCTACGACAATTTAATATCACACTTTCGATGCAGTTTCCCCGGTCACATCAACGACGATCAAATTGAATCCTCCCCCCCGTCTTCTCCCTCGTTGAACTCGTCTCACGCGCTACGTCACACCAATAATTCATAGCTAGTAACTCGTGAACTGAAATTTTCATTCCTGAAAAATATAAAGTTGAAATAAAGTACAATGAGAAAAAAAAGGGAAGTTGTGAAAAAAAAAAAAAACATTTTTCCTCATTCCAGCGCGACATCCCTGTAACAAGACATGAATAAAACATGTCAGTACGGAAAAGCGAATTATACTTTTTTTTTCGGAATATTTAACAAAAATACAATGAAAAAAAGAAACCATGTCCCCTGGCTCTCTTTAACCTCCTCGGCGCTACGGTAAACGTCCGCCCGGATCAACTGAGTTAGCGGGGATCACTCATTTTAAACTGGATCAAATAAAATTTTAAATCTTTAAAGTCATCCGTCATTTCGGCTTCATTTCTCACTCGACAGTTTGAGTCCTCCCCCTTTTTGTCACCCCCCTCGGACCACCCCTCCAGAGATGTGAACAAGCAGGAAGAAATAATTTCGATACGTCTACAAATTTGTACCAAACTCTCTACCTTTTTTTTTGTGTGCCCTTTTATTAAATTTTTTTATAGGGTGATAAGGTTGAAAGTTTAAAAAAGTTTTAGGAAATGGAAAGTATATGGAATTGGAAATAAAAATAGAGCCTTGGCCAAAAAAACCTGGAAATGAATTTTTTTTTTATGTCAGCCCTTATTTTTAAAGATGAGTTCCCTAAAATATGTTCGGCAACGGTAAGTTTTGAAATACATTATCACACGGAAGGTATCTGTACCTGTAAAGTGCTTTTCTTCTGTATGCTTAAATATGTACTTAGTTTGAGCCAAAGTTCAAAATTCAGAATTGGATAATGATGTCGTGTACCTAATTGTGCTTAAAAGTTTATTCTTAGATTCTAAAATTAAAATCATTTGTATATTTTCAATTTTATTTAGTTTGGTAACTATAAGGATAGCATTAATTAATATACCTTAACTATTACCAAGAAGTTCTTGAAGTTCACTAATGTATTTTTCAATAACCAGATGCTAATTTAAAATATTCTTCTGTTAACTATTTTTAGCATTTAGATGTAGAACACATTGGCTACTTCTCTAAGATTATTTCATTTATTGCACAAATTATATGCAGAAATCTTTTCTTTGATATGAATGTGAAGATTTTTTAATATTAAAATAGGGTAAGAAGACATTTTATTCAGAAGCCATTTCCTCCCACCTTCAGAGGTTGGAAAGAAATAGTTTACGTGATTTTTTCTTAGAAATTTTATAATAATTTGTGACTTACAAGAAAGCATTATTATTATTTATCTAAACTAGAAATTATTTTTGCTTAACGTTTTAAAGTAAATGTAATTTCCTCTTTATTATTCTTTTTTGTCAGTTAAATAGAGAACGGGAAAATTAAATTTTTTGGAATATATAATTATGCACCTGGTATATAAAAGTTCGCCTAAAATTGGAGCTAATTATTTAAAACAAAATCCTAAGCCGTATTGTTTCTTTGAAGTACACGAAAAAAAAACTATTTGCCTACTACTGTGTGTTTTGAGTCGATAAGTTTCTGCGAATAATTTGTGTTTTTGTTCAAATAATATAATAAAGTTAAGTATCGCGCTATTTTCTTTAATAATTGAATTTCGTTAGAAAAACAATAAAATTCTATAAAACGAAGTTTAGTAAGTACATTGACAAAAAATAAACTTTAAAAAAGAAATTTTAATGTAGAAATGAAATTCATTCTTATTTCTTATTTTGAAATTTTCAATAATCGTATTATTCTTTTTAACATTTATAATTCTTTTATAACATCTATGATAGTTCTTGAATATGTATAAAATAATTGTTCTTGGTAATTTTTGCTATTTATATATACTTTACTAAAATTATTATTTAAGATATATTGGGAAATAAATATGCACATATACACTAAGTTTGATATTGTAAAATGACAAATAATTGAGATCTTGTTTATGAAGCTCTTTGAAATTAATGACTTGGTTAAAATTTAAACATAATTTTGTTTTCTGATTTCATACGAATATTTTTTGCTCTAAGATGTATTTTCTATTAATATCAAGGACTTAGAATTAATCATTTGGATTCAGGAGCACGAAAATGATTATTTCCTTTTTCAAACTGAAAAAATTATGAACGACTTAAAATTTCTTTATAGGAAGAGCACCATTATTTTATACTTTAGACCATTTATTTAAATCTATTCACGTCTTAGTCTTGAATTATTTTAACAATAAATTTTCGTACATTTTGCATTTTTCTTAGAATTGTTATAATCGTATTGCTTTTAATCGTTTTAAATCGTATTATTTTTTACCATACACAATGTAAAACTAATTGTTACTTTGTTTTTTTTCTTCTTGAGTTGTAAAACGTATTTGAAAATTATAATGATTATTTCATTTTAAAAGTTCTTACTTTAAAAAAATGAATAATAATTTTATTTTCAACTAAAGTTTTTGAAGGTTTTTAATTTTACATGTAAGTATAAAAAATAATATTAACAAAAGTCAAATTTAAAAAAAAAATACTTGGAGAATAAATCAAATTGATTCGAAGAATTGTCATAATAGTAAAAAAGTCATTGAAATTGTTGGTCTGGTATTAATTAGTTTAAACTTGTTTTGAAACATTTTTCAAGAAGTTATTTAATTTTTTTTACAAAGCAATTATATACTTTTCTTATAATTTCAAAAATATTTAAGAAAGTAAAACAAATAAAGAAAAGATTTTCCCAAAAAATCGTCAATATATATACCGTAAAACCTGTTTTTATTCAGTAGATAGGGACCTCACAAAAAATATTCGAAGATTTCATAAAAATACATATAACAAACAACTTCATTGACATAGTGCAGAATTTTTTTTTTATGTGGTGGAGAGGGACGGCACAAAAAAAGTCGCACTTTGAAAATACGTAAATTATTTACAAAATTTATGAGAAAGTGCTTCCAAAAAAATAATTAAATTACACATGGAAACATTTTAAAAATATTTAATTTTTCATTGGAAGAATGGAAAACTTTTTCAAAATGCACATACATAATTCGCTGCTACCCGTCGCAATCCAAAACGTGCATCTTTTTGTGATGAATTAGTTCAAAATCGCTTTCGTCACTTGAAGATACAATTTCAATTGATTTATCTTTTGCTATCTTAAGGTATCCGACTACGTTCGGAACCGTGATTTTGTAAAAGCGTATAAATGGATAATATTTATGATATTTAGTGTCATTTGGATTAGAAAATGTATATAAAATTGTTCTAAGAATAGTATTACAATAAAAAATTATTT
>BMAV01010928.1:124607-155130 GCA_019973955.1 Trichonephila inaurata madagascariensis
CACCCCCATTGTCTCATCCCTAAGTATACCTGCACCCCTCATTGTCTCCCCTATCTTTTTATATCAGATAAAACGATCTCTAGTACTTATTCACAGGATGCTTCACCCCTCTTGTTGAATCTTCATTCAAATTAACCCTCCCCATGGGGTGCTCTGACCTTCCTGGGTAAGAACACCCTCCCCTTTCCAGGTTCAGCAACAGGGAAGGGAAACTGGAAGCTTATTTCGCATCTGGTACACCCCCGAGCACAGACGATATATTTTAATAAGAGTTGTAAAGAAATATTTATCGGTGTCGTGTGTAGTGTGAGGTGATTGCTGGTGGTAATAAGCAGATGCCCCAAGAGGACTTCTGTTCGGGTAGGTGCGAGGCGAAATTAATTTTGTCAATTTTGTGAAAGAGTGTGTAGGAGTGAATAAGTGGAATTGATTTTGTCTCGCAAGATGTTTTTTTCTTCTTTTTTTTTTGTAGTTACTTTTGCTTGTTATTTTTATGGAATGAAGAGGAATTTTAAATATGTAATGGCGTTTGAATTTAATTTTGAGATAGAATAGAACATTAATGATAATTTAATCTTTAGAAAGTAACATTTGTCTTCAATTTTTAGAATTTTACATGTGTAAACAAGTATCAAGTAATAAGTATATGAATATTGCATGTTTGGTTAATGTCAAGATCTCTTGATTATATGTACGAGTATTATTACTTTCTTTTTTTAAGTTTTATTCCAATGTTTTGGAAAAATCAAATTGCATTTATAGTAAAAATTGATGTATGCAGTGTATGTATGTAAAAACTTAATATTAATTTAAATTGCCCTTAGCTGAGTATCAATTTAAATTCTTAACTTGCATTTTTTTTTTAATGTATCTGAGTTACGTATACTATTTTTTGAAACACCTGTCCTGTTTTCTTTCCCATGGTAAAAAGATTAAATGCTCTGTGTTTTGATTCATTTCCTATTCACAGAAAAAATAACTTACCCATGCAGTTTCCTAGCAGTAGACTGACGTCCAAGTATTTCTCTAAAACCATCTACATAGTTTATGATAAAAAATTATTTTCTTTCTCGTGAGCACGTGTTATAGCATTTCCATTACATTTATAGAAATCCTAATAGGTCTCCATTTTAGTCCAAAAGATTCCTTCGGTGTTTTCAATTTTGATAGCTCTACTACACCTCTGTTTCACCTACTTCACCTACTGTCTCTGTTTCTTAAAATCCAATTTCTTTCTTTTTTAGCCTTGAAGGAAGTGCAATTTTGTCTCTTATTATTTTATTATACTATATATATATAATGCTTTTTTAATATTTTCATGAATTATTTTTAGTATTATTATGAATTTTTTTAAAAGATCGTTTATCTCACTAAATTTCAATCGGAAAATGCCTAAGTGGTATTCTAGTCCCTGACAAGTATTAATTTAAACAGTTACTTCACTCACACTCGGTCTGCCACTTATAGGAATATCCTTAACGCTTCCCGTTTCTTTAAACGTTTTAGACCATCGCTTTTTTTTACTTTGCACCTGGAATTTTGCTTCCATAATAACGTAAAAATTTACGCTGAACATCAATGGGCGATTTAGATTCGTGAAACCAAATCACAAATTGGACTTTCTCTTGAATCGACACTATTTCGGCAAAAAATGATGTTTTTCTTATAAATGTTTCCAGAGTCACTCTTGAAAGAGCATTCACGCCATAAATTGCATGATAAATTTACTAATACTGGTTACATTATCATATTAAATGGATACAAAAGTTACATTATCATATTAAATTATTACTTTGTAAAGGATTTTTTTAATCAGTGCAAAACAATAAAAGACATCTCAAATTTTCAATCTCCAGCAAGCAATTAAACATTTTCTAAACTAGCATCTTAGATAATTAATCCGAAAACATTAATATGAATTTGTTTTATAAATATATTTTCATTTAAAATGCAGTGTTTTCGAATAATTAACATTTCAATAAATTTTTTGCATTGTCCCTGTATTTTATTACTTAAAGAAGTATATTTTTGAATCTTTCTTTCTCATTCTGATTTATATTGTATAAATTTTATGACGATTCACCATTAACTCGAGTCTCATAAAATTCATACAAAAGTAGAATATAAAGTAAATTTTATTTTACGAAAATCGTTCAATAAACCTTCTACCAAAAAGCGAAATGCGCATGAAAGGCCGAAGGAGGAGAACTCTCCAAAAAGCACTTTCCCTTAAATTAAGTGTTTCAAAACTATTTCTTCCACCAGAGTCCAACTATGGCCCTCAAAACAAACTTTAACGACCCTTTTATTTACATCCTGGGTCCCTACTTTCCACTTAAACTCCACACCCCTTCAACCATCTGGTAATTTACCGACACAACTGATGCGAAAAAGCAAGGAAAAAAAAATTGAACGCGCCCAACAGCAGAGGCATCGCTTGTTAAATTACTTTAACAATTCAACTGCGAAACCCACCAATGATACATAAATAAAGAAGGCAGTGGGCCGAAATCACGGTTTTTAAAAACCATCCATTGTAGAGGTTAACCCCTCAAGTCTTTAGTGAGGATCGCTGGGGACTCATAAAGAAGACAGTGTATAGATCTTTTCTTATCGGGAGCTGGCAAGAAGTTGTGGCCGATAGAGAAGTACTGAATGCAGTCTCGGCGAGGCGTAACGGGGACTTAAAGTACCGTAACGGACATCACAAGAAGTAGCAGGCCTCGGCAATTGAGTGAAAAGGAGATCAAATGGTTGTGGGGGTGCTTACAGAGATCGAGAGTTTGACATTTTTTCGTTGTTGTTGGTTGGTTCTTTAAGGTATCCGACTACGTTCGGAGCCGTGATTTTTAAAAGTCACATAATGGATATTTTCCATGATATTTAGTGTCACTTAGATTAAATTACATGTATAAAATTGTTTTAAGGACATTTTGACAAAAAAAATATTTAAATATAATATTTTGGCAAAAAATGAACTTAGAATGACATTTTTTCAAAATGTTCTCCTTTTGTGAAAAATGCTTCTATTGTAATAATATTTTGCCTGCATATAGCTCAGACCTCTGTACAGAAGCTCAACTATGATTTTTGAAAAATTCCCATTATTTTCAGAGTTATCACCATTTGAAATAATTATCAGCGTTTTTTTCTAAAAATTTCTCCCCTCTATTGTAGTAAATTATGGATAAATCCACTTCTGAGTTATATATTTCAAAATTTCTAGTTCATCCTTTGTACAGAGATCTGAGCTATATACAGGCAAAATATTATTATAATAGAAGCATTTTTCATAAAAGGAGAATGTTTTGAAATTGGGTCATTCTAGGTTCATTTTTTTGTCAAAATAGTGTACTTAAATAATTTTTTTATTGTAATACTTTTCTTAAAACTATTTTATATACGTTTTCTAATCTAAGTGACACTAAATATCATAATTATTATCCATTTATACGCTTTTGGAAAATTACGGTACCGAACGTAGTCGGATACCTTAAGGATACAGCTAAATTTAACGTCAAATTTATAACAAATGAAAAGTACTAAAATTAATTCATAATAAATCCAAAAATGAACTATTTGAAAAATAATTCAATGACTGTATAACAATCATGAATAGAAATCACAGTATAGCCTACGTCAAAATATAAAAATTTATAAGCAAATTCATTTAAGTAATCAGCTATATATACTTAGATAACATAGAAACAATATAAAATTTAACAAATTGTTTTTTTTTTTAAAATAAAGCTTGAAAATCAAATTTTAAGGTTTGAAGAAAAATAATCTAAGGATCTATTCAAATTAAATGGTAGTAAAATCTACCATTAAGCATAGTAAATGAAATTTATTAAAATCTGCAATTTAAATCAAACTAACATTGGTAAACTAAAAATGTATAAATTAAGAAATTTAATAGGGTAATCATGTTTTAAAAAACATCTTAATTTTTTTTCTATTTTTAATTCAATTAAAATCTTTTTTAAGTAAATAAACACTGTGCTTTAAATTCGGAAACATTTACTATTTATATATAGATATCTCAACATTACTATTTCGGAAAAGAAACTTTATTAGAATTAAAGTAAATACATCTCTTTTATATCGTAAATATTGATGTTTAATTTAGAATTTGTAACATATAATGTTCTGTCTAGGTGTTCAGCATTAAGTTGGTTATCTTAAATTTTAAGAATGTTTAAGTACGTAGGATAAGAATAATCATTTGGTTATAAACTCTCTATTTTCACCAAAAATAACTAAAATATCAATATAACTATATAATATGAACACGTTGCTATTAATACAAATGCAAAAGTTAATTAGCTAAATTAATGTTAGTAAGTCTACTTTATGTGACAATCTATTAATATACTTATAAATATTACCCATTTAATTAATTTAAGCCTCTTTAAGAGCTAAATAAATGACAGTATTCGAATTTTAACACTTTACAACCCTTTTTTTGTGTCCATAAATATCATAAATTTACAAAAGAACTATTAATATATTCTTAAATTGTTAAAATGTGTGATGAATCAAAGGTGTCTTTTCAAAATGACAACCGTAAATATAAACTTGTCGTCTTTCAAATGATTTATGAGAGCTGTACTGTTCCAGATAATAGTTAACTTTTACATTATCTGTATCGATTCTTAAAATTTATTAGAAATGATAATGTAAATTTTAAAATCATTAGTATCATTATGAAACTTTACAGGTTTGTCTCTTATGAAATTTTGGAAAGAATAGATCTGGAAATTTAACTTCTGATAAATATATACCTAATATTTTACAGAAAGCCAAAATACAATTTATAATTATTTAAAAATACGATTATAGCTCAGATTTATAAAAAAAGTTATCATTTTGGAAATGCTTATTGAGCATGATGCTGTAATAGTAATTACATGTAACCAGACTTTACACATACCAGACGCATTATCTATAATTGAATTGAGTATCAGGATTAAACATGTTTTAAGAGATGCGAATCTATTAATTTTAGTTCTATATTAACAGGAAGAAAAAATACAAATCTCATAATAAAATAGCAGAAGACAGAAGAAAATAAAACATAATTATATGAGAAACAGTCAAATTTTAAATGGAAATTAAAGATATACCAGTTCATAATGAGGGGGAGAGGAGAAGCAGGACCAATATGTTTATAATAAAAACAAAATCATTTTATAATTTTTTTAAAAAAATTGTTCAATTTTCAAATTTTGGTATTTGGGAGCATTTACTTTAGATGGTAATTAAAATGATATCATTTTCGCCCATCCGGTATAGTGGTTGGTGACACTGACTGCGGTGCCGTAGGACAGGGGTTGGAATCCCGGAGAAGACATGAATGTTAGTAAATGTATAGTGCCTTCGTGGCATGGGGGTACTTTAAACAGCCGTCGAGTCGCAAGTCCTCTCATGAGGTTGCAGGGGATGAGAGGTGGGAGGCCCCTGCCCCTCCTCCAGGATGTTCTCCCTCAAAATTGGAGTGGAACCGAGCTAAATCATACTGTCACCTGTATGGTGCTCAAGAATACGGCCAACGACAGATGTACAACTAGTCCTTTACCATGTTGAATTTCGTGGACCTCGATTTGACTACGTCAGACAAGTATCATTAGCAACAACAACAACATGATATCATACGAGTTAAATAGTAAAAAAAAACGACATTATATATATACGTTACTGTAACTGATTTGGGGTTTAGTACCTGTCTTAACGTTTTCAAGATGTAAATTATGCAAAAATGATTATGAAACAAAAAATATCGTCTTAAATATAAATGTTCTAAATTTTCTTCGAATAATTTTAACACAGACATCATTACAAATAAATCCATGTTTATTTTACATTTATATGCTCGATAAATACGTATTTTTAAGACTGCTTTATAATCCTCCGTGGTTTTTGTACGGACTTTTTATTGATTTTTGAAGTTTAAATACCTTTTGTGAAAATAAATTAAAATTAAGTTGAAAAAGATGAAATTTTAATTTTAGAAAAAAAAAAAATGTAACTATCGAAAGAACTTCCAGTTTCCGAACTTACAAGTGTTTTATTCAAATCTTATTCACAATAACAAGAAGTGTTTGAACAAAAACTTTCCCTCCTTTTCACGTAAAGAAAAATCACATTCCACAAGGAGGGAATAAAAAATTCGACTCCGAACTTTCCAAAACTAAAACAAAATCCCCACACAATGGTAATTTTTTCGACGGTTGAGTGAGAAAAAATGCATAAAAAACATTATGTCCCCAATCACAACTCATCGACTTTACACCCTTTAACGAATTTCAAAAATTTCTCAACTTTCTCTTCAAGTTGTACTACCCCCTTACGTAATGAAGAAGCGGAAGCTCTGGATAACCCTTCGATATCATCCATATGCAAGGAGTTGAGAGATCCCTCTTCCACGCTTTAACTCAGTTTAGAAGCTCGTGTTCGAAATTGCTGTAAACCGAATCTTGTAAATGAGAGTCGGGAAAATTTCCATGAAAGACGGTAAAAATCTGGGCTGTGCTCGAAAACGGGATTAGGGTCTTATTCAAAGGTGGTGTCAACTATTCTCATTTCTGTCTCTTTAACATGCTGCATTTGCCTTTACGCATACTTTAAGATCTCTTCGCCTGTTGCTGAAAGAACAGAAACCAAATTTAGAACAATTTTTCAATTCCTCTCTGCAATTAGTTCACATTCTTCCTATATATATATATATCTAGTTCAAATTTTCAATCGTCAATAAAATACTTTTTATTCATCCAATCAAGTTCAAATACATTTTTTTAAACTTGTAGTGGATGACACATGATGTTAATACAGTTTTTCAAATATTAATTCATTAATTAAATTAATAGTAACAAACAAAAATAATAGTCCAACACCATATATAAAAAGAAAAATCACTCGTTGTGTCCCTGTGACGCAATGGATAGCGAGTTGGGCTTCTAATCCAAAGGTTGTGAGTTCGAATCCTACCTGGGATAGCCTGATTTCTGAGAATGAGAGTATTACGAATGAATAAATAGTAGTAAAAAAAAATAATAATAGTCCAACACCATATATAAAAAGAAAAATCGCTTTCTATTTTGCCACTTAATATTGTGATTCTGTCATATTTATATTTTTTTTAATTGCAATTATTTAATAAAAAGTAACTGAAATAAACTTTTTCTTTGTTCTGACCTAAGTAGGAATGGACTTCATTTTTTTTATATTACTTGAAAAAAAGGCTTCGAAAGGCTTCAGTATTAATGTTACGGATTTATTTAACTATTGTCTAATGTAGAAAATTTAGATTAGAGAGTGAAATATTGAAAATATATAGTTTTTATTAAATATTTTAAAATCTTTACTGATATGAATCTTAATTAAATCTCTTGAAGAGTCAGTAGCAGAAAAAAGGCAAATTTAATCCAGAATTCAGCCCATAATTAAATTTAACTTTTCTGGCTGAAAGGAAGGGTTAATTTTTAATATTAATTAATTATAATATAGGTATATAAAATCAAATTACTGTATTTACTCGAATCTAAGCTCAACTATTTTTCCAGTGTTAAAGCTACTGAAAATCGCGGGTGCGACTTAGAATCGAAGGCAAAACATTTGTTGGATGAGGGAAATTGAATTTCCATCCCTTTCAAAAGGAAAAAGGTAATCGTTCATTCTGGCCACTTGCATCGATGGTTCATCACATTCCGCAGTTTATCTCCAATATTCAGTCTTTCTACACACCGTTGTCTGCTCCTATTTAGGAACTTTTTTGTATACACTTTCTTTTTTAAGCACCTAAATATCAAAGATATGGATTTTAGCATCAAGACGAGTTCACTATGACACAAATGTGAAAAGGGAAATATTGTTATATACAGAAAACAAAACGGAAACAGAGCAGCGGCTGCTCTGAAAATATGACACAGTTGAAAGATACATACGTCGATGGCATAAGCAAAATGGTATAATTTTTGTTTGTAAATGTTCAACAGACCTTAATACTTCTTTTACATTTTTCTGTAATACATTATTTTTTAAAAAAAAAGTTACATAACAAATGTATTGGACTGCACGGAAGACGACACCTTTAAAGGAAAATGACTATGCCGGCACCAACTCCTAAGTCAGCTGTGACAATTGGAGTGATGAGTAATTTTCGAAATAGGATACTGACGATTAGAGTAAATATAGGATCATATATGTATTATAAAGTTTTTATAATGCTGGTAAAATAAATTAATTATTAACTCTTATTATTTCTCAGTTCTTTTTTAATTTCATAGTATCGAATATCGATAAACCTTTTGCACAATTTTCCCCCCTCAAAAACGTGTATAGAATTCGGGGTGCGACTTAGAATCGATGGTAGGTTAGGTTCGAGTAAGTACGGTAGTTTACTTATTCGACTCTTTTTCAAAAATTTGTTTTTTACTCGCTGGGTTCCAATTTTAATTTTTGTTTAGTAATATTTTTTTCTTCTTTTAAATGTTTTTAAGTTGTATTTTATTTTTATTATTTATTCTTTCAAGCTTTTTTATGTACTTTATATTTTCCCTTCACATGCGTGTGTATCATGACAACTAACTATTTGCTACCATTTCTCGAAAAAAAAAATTTCCATCCAGTTAGGATTTAACTTTAACTGGAATAATTACCTTACATGTACTTCGAAAGATTTTGTTAAATGAGCAGTTTTTCTAAGAAACCCCGAGATATGTGTTTCAAAGTAAAAAAATTAAAGATAATTTGGGGTTCTTTTAAGAATGGGTAAAAATACGGAAAATTGTGCATCTACATTTAAATAACTATTTATGACTTTTTTCGTGAGCAATTGGTTGTAAATATATTAATATTGTCTTTGCATAAAGTAAATTATTTGGTAATTTTTCTTATTTCTAAAATAATTAAACTTTGCATTTTTCCAGCATGTCATTTTTTTTTATCTAGTCTATTAACTATTTCAATCGTTTCTAATCTTTTAAAGCGACCACCATGAAGATAAAGAAAAGGAACTTCGCAGAAATTAAAATGAAATATTAATAATATTTTTAGTGGAAAAACTGTTTTTAAAATAAATTGTACAAAAGCGAAATATTTCTTCCTGAAAATAAATTTAATTTTAAATTCCTGTTCCTTGTAAGGTCATATATAATTGTAGAAGCAAATAAATATGATATATAACTGCAATTAATAAAAAGCTCTTAATTTTTATTTTAAAATCTTTATGTTAAAATTAAAATTTTCATATTATAAATCAATTAAAAACCTAAATTGATAAAATATTTGCTGCAGAAATTTAAAAAAATTATATTTCTAATTGTATTTTTCATGATGAAGAGCTTTACAGTTTAATAAAAAACAGCTCGAAAGAAAATTTAATAGATTTTTTTTCTAAGAATAACATATTTTATTTTGTAACTAATAGAAATTTTAAGTGAATAACTCATAGAATCTCATTTTTCTTTATTTTACTGATCACAAAAAGAAATTCTTAAAATAAGTAAATAAATAAATAAACGCCAAATTATAATCACTTCCGCATAAAGACTTTTGAATCCAATAAAATGTTCGTAGATTTATAGTGAGTTTGTTTCTAGAAAATTCATTAAAAAATTTACTTCTTATTGTACATTCCATTTTTAGTTTTTAAGGATACAAATAAGCGCTATTTTATTTTATAATTGTGTAATTCACAAAGAAATCCCACAGCAAATTGCTATTTAATCATATATTTATTTAGGTTTTTATTACAAATGCATTAGCTCGTACAGCAAATCATTACGTTATCATTAATACCAGAACATTATTGAAGAATAATGATCCCTACAATATTAAAAATAACATTCTAATAAAGTCAACCGTAAATACTAAACATTTAATTTATATTTAGCAATAATTAGCTTTGTTTCTTAGATGTTAGCAATTGCTATACTTATTGCATTGAAGCAGCTGAATTTATGGAGCTATCTTCTCTTTATTCGAAAAATGTATCATAAAATTATTATTTTTAAAAATTTTTTTGAAGGGATGATTTTATGTAATATAGAAATGTACTTTCGATACACTTTGGTGTAATAACTGAAATTTTTTCCTCTTAATATTTGAGTACTTCTTGGGATGCAAAATCCACCGAACTAAAATCGTAAATCTACATTTTTTTTTTACAATTTCCCCGCAAAAATAATTTTCTAGAGAATGATTTGATTTTTAATTAACGTCACACTGTGAAGCTAAATAAGGCTAGTGGCGAGGGATCTCGTAATTTTGAATCATGATCAAGAGATGAGGATGACACGTGAACTGGTACCCTTTCTCCAAGCATCCACACCCCACTAACGGGAGGACTTCAAGCCACGACAGATTTAACATGCATCAGTCCCCATACACGGTAGCTCTTCATTGGCACCAGGCTTCGAACCTGTGACTCGACATTGTTGGCCGCGAGCTCACGACCGTGACCACTGGTTACCACGGCCACTCTAAAGTAGTGGTCTTCAAACTGTGTTCCACGGAACCCTGGAGTTCCACAAGACATACCCAGGGGTTCCACGAATCACAATAAAAAATAGAAAGGAAATAAATATGTATGCAAAATGGATTCATGTTCTCTATGAAGTTTGTCCAGTTACAAGTATTCAAACCTCACCCCTCTATTCATTAAAACTGAAAATTTTATTTATAGATAATAACTTCATTTTGTAACCTTTTTTAAACTTTTATCATAATATAATAAAAGAATATTAAAACACGTACGTTTTATCTTTATATGTATACTTCTAACTAGATTGCGAATATTCTATTGTTTACTATCTCAGGTTCCAGAAGATAATTTTATACCCTTTAGTTAGCACAATGTCTTGCAAAACTAAATAGTTTTCTAATGGAAAATGCACCTTTTTACATTTGTGGAAACTACAGCCAGAATGAATGAATGGGAATAACATATCAACAGAGTTGATGTTAAAATCTAAATTTAACCAAGAATAACTTCTAAATTTTAGTTTGCAAATTCTCTCTCTCATGCAAAGTACGCGGAATTTCTCGCTCAATTATAAACAATTTAATGCCATTCAGAACATTGTATTTAAGCAAAATATATATTTCTTAACGTAAGTGCCTGCAAAAAAAAAGTATAAAAGCAAATTAAAATCAAAATATGTAATGCGATTGCATTTAATCTCGTAAGACCTAGACTTCGACAGTTTGTGTAAAAAATACTAGGATATACCCCAGTTTGTAAATATAATGCATGGGTAGGTAACACTCAGTAGCGCACACAGAAGTTTTCCAAGGGGGGGTCCAGGGTCGAAAGTCCACCATTCTTGTATCATGCTCCTTTTGATTTTGTCGATTTTGGGGAACAAAAAACAGTAAAAAACTAATTATTGAATAAATAATTAGTATTAATTTATAAAATTAATCATTAAAAACAAATATTTAATTAAATTTTACGTATTATATACTTAGTATTATAATCAATCGGGAAAAAATCAAGGACTCTGAGGGGGTCTGGACCCCTAGGACACCCCCCTTGTGTGCGCCACTGGTAACACTTGATCCACAAATTAATATTATTAATGAATAAACTATATTAAACAGATTAGATTAGGATTTTTTAATAATAAATGCTATACTTTTTTTAATTGCCTTTATATAAAGTGACTATATAACATGTTGATCTACTTTAAATATTATTTTCAGATATATTCTTCGAAGTACGTGTATGGAATGGGGTTCCATGAAAGCACCGTCAAGTTCTAGAGTAAACGTAAGTTGATAAAGTTTGAAGACCACTGCTCTAAAGAATAATAAAACATCTAGTGAAATGCGTTTAACGCGAAAACCATTAAGACAAAATATCGGTTAACACTAAATAATACAATGATCCCGACAAACTATTATGCATGTTCATACATTTTTTTTCTTAACACGAAAAGATTTCCCTTCTGGGAGGGAGGGAATGTTGAAACTGAGCCTACACTTAATGTGAAATGTTTAAGAGAATTTGTGTGTTACTGGACTATCCTATACACATACTGTATAATCGGAAGAATTCGTTGCAGTAGATGATGATAATCTGCGTACTTACCTACTTATGGCAGACAAAGACGTTTAGGAGTTTGTTCAAAGCTCAAAAAATATCATTGATGCATATTCCGACGACGAAACGGAAATGACTGATGCAGCATTTATTCTCACATCATCCAAAATGAGGAACATCATGAAAAGTACGCGCCTTTATTTTAGACGCACATTCCAATGGTGAAATGAATAACAAAATGGACAAGATCCAACAATTTGATGCTAAAGAAGACAATGCAAGAAAAAATATCAGATTATTTTCAAAATACTTAATAAATGTTTTTGTTTTCAAAAAGCTTGAAAATTTTGTATTAACCCTTTATCTACCGACGCGGTACTTATAAGTACCACTCGCTTTAAAATAACATAGAATAACCAATTTTACGAATATTCTGACAGTACTTACCAGGAATATTCTTTGAAATCCACTCTTCCAAGATATATGGCATCACGGGTTCTATCATGAGTATTTTAGTGGGAAAGGCGAATAGTTTTATAGCAGAAATTGTGTTTTCAGCTGACGGCGTTTTCAGCGTATTGCAAAGATTATCATTTTTGTCCTGAAAAAATAGTTAATGTCAAAATTTAAATGTCTTATTTTTTTTGTATGTTAATGAGAACCTTAGAAAACGATTTAACTCTTTATTTTAAGTGAACAGTGTATATAATTAGTTCAAAGTGGAATATCTTTAATTAATTAATTAGCTCTAACGCAGTGATCCGCAACCCCCGGTCCGCGGGCCGGTGCCGGTCTATGGATCAAATGGTGCCGGATCGCCTAAAGAACATTAAACTACTGCCATTTTATTTAAAGTGGTGCACTTCTCTCGGATTTGCGCAACTTTCCACGGAAATCACTTTTTATTCCACGATAAATCACTTTTATTCATTTTTGGTGTAACTATATTTTATTCTGAAGGCATATTTATAAATGTAACTAAATTAAAATTGTTAAATCAAAACAATCTAAAATATAAACAATCAACGTGTCTCACCCTCAGCGGGCCGCGGTAAAATTATCAAAAGTTAACCGGTCCGCAGAGATAAAAAAGGTTGCGGAGCAATGCTCTAACGGATTAAATTTCCCAAAGTTGAATATTTCGTTTATGTATATCCCTTAATTTTCAATGTAGTGATCCAAATATATATATATATATATTGCGTGAAAAAAACTGCAGTAAATCATAATGCGGTTGATAAAGGGTTAATTTTCATTAAGGTTCTTTTATTTTTAAGCGGCAATTTTTGCTGTGAACTCCTGCTCTCCTCCTGTTTCTTCTAACATTCTTGATTGTAAAAAGCTGCTGCAGAGTCTGTCTGAGTACTCTAAGCAAATCGTCTTGCAGTGGATCCATGGACACTACTGTGTACCTGGTAATGAGTTTGCAAATGACCTAGCAAAGAAGGGAGCTTCCATTCAACAGATAACAAGGAAAGCTGTCCTTTTTACCAGCGCCAGGCGTATCATTATGAAAAAGTTGAATGATCTCTCTTCAAGACGATTTGCTGAGAGAAATTCCAATAATATCCGGTGGAATAATTTTAAGGATCTTCCCATGTGGCCAAGATGTAAAGCAGTTGCTGAATTTCGTCTGACTCCTGGACACGATTGTCTTCTGAAACATCTACATTGAATTCATGTTGCACAGGCACGCTCAGCGATTTTCGGGAGGACATGGATGCTAACCACATTCGCCACTGCCCAGCCCTAAAGTGCTCCTCTTTGTGCGACCTTAATTGGCAAGCTATGAACTTATTGGGTTCATAGACTTTTTTCGCCATTTTTATTTTATTTTTTTCCTTACTTTGTTCATTTTGTCTGCTTTTGTTTTTATTCCTACCCCCTTGTGGTGTAGTGGTCTTCTGTAACCCTGGCCATTGGAAATTAAAAAATATTGTTTTTTTTTATTAAATACATGCATATACACATATCTATGTAAATAAAATGTACTCTAATAAACTTAATTTTGTTAAATATGATTTTTTTTTTTGTTTTTTTTTCTTGCACTATCCTTTAAGGTATCCGACTACGTTCGGAACCATGATTTTAAAACAAGCGCATAAATGGATAATTTTCATAATATTTAGTGTCATTTAGATTAGCCTGCATGTATAAAATTATTTTAAGAACATTTTGACAATTTTTTTTTATTTAAATACAATATTTTGGCAAAAAATTAACTTAGAATCATATTTTTTCAAAATGTTCTCCTTTTGTGAAACTTGCTTCTATTATAATAATATTTTGCCTGTATATAGCTCAGACCTCTTTACAGAAGCTCAACTATGATTTTTGAAAAATTCATATTATTTTCAGAGTTTCTACCCATTGAAATAATTATCGGCGTTTTTTTCTTAAAATTGCTTCCCTCTGTTGTCGTAAAATGTGGATAAACCCACTTCTAAGTTATATATTTCAAAAATTCTAGTTGAGCCTCTGTAGAGAGGTCTGAGCTATATAAAGGCAAAATATTATTATAATAGAAGCATTTCTCACAAAAGGAGAACATTTTGAAAAAAGATTATTCTAAGTTAATTTTTTTTGCCAAAATATTGTATTTCAATAATTTTTTTTTTTTTTTTGCCAAAATGTCCTTAAGACAATTGTATACATGTATTCTAATCTAAGTGACACTAAATGTAATGAAAATTATCCATTTATGAGTTTTTGCAAAATCACGGTTCCGAACGTATTCGGATACCTTAACACGAAAAAATATTTCAGTCCCTTCATTTTCATGTTAAACGATTTTCACTGCACTTATTTTTGAAGCATAAATAGCTATGAATTTATAGCTAATAATGAATAGCTACTTGAAAAATAGCTATTACAGATCTTTATGTAATGACCAAGTAACCAAAATTATTCCAACAAAAAAGATCGACAAATAGATAAAAAAATCAATTAGTTCAGATACATTTCCTGCGAACACTGTATCTACGATCATTGCAATCATAAATTCTAGACAACCCCCTTTTACCTTCCTGATGTCAAAGACCCCCCAAACCCTTTATTTCAGGAACTGAAGTGAAGTAGGAAAAGCGATATCAACCCTTCGTCTTTCTAATTTTCAGAGCTTTTGTGGTTTTTAAAAATCTTACGCAAAAAAGTTCGAAGCCTCCCTACAAACCGATCTAATCTGCATGGATTAAGTTGGGGGATAGGGGAGCTGCACTCCCGCCATCCACCCCTGTTTTTTGTTCTTTTTTCTGTGCAGGGTGTGCCTGTTTTTTCTCTGCTTACGTAATTCAGTTAACCTTGTGCAACGTCCGGAGTAAAAAAAGTGATATAGCTTCATGGCAACGGGGTTTGTTTTTAGTGGTTTTTCCCATTCACCGTTAAGAGTGAGACAGCAATTTAATTGAATTAGCATTCCTTTGTAGAGGGAAAGGCTTTAAAGGATTTTCTTAAAAGAGATTGGTTTTTCTTAGGTATTGTCACGAGAATTATTTAATATTTACGGAAGTGATGTTGTTCACTTTTCAAGTGATTGTTGATCCTGTTTAGTTTTTTACCTTTTTTCCTTTAAGTGGAGATGAAGTAAGTTCGATTATTTTTGTTTCTTGGGTGTAGAGCCACTTGATGATCTTGATAATTTTTTTTTATTTCTCTGTTGAGAACGTAAAGCAATTTTCTAGAATGGAGATTATTGTTTGGAAAGAGAGATATTAATCAGATTTTCTTAAGAAATTGGTATTTTAAAAAATGATTTTATTTTGTGAAGAAAATTTGATTGGTGGTAGATAAAAGATTATTTTTTTTAGTTGTTTTAATTTTAGTTGTCACTGTTTATCACATTAATTTATTTTAACCAGTAGCGTAACGTACACCCCCTTAAACATTGCATCGCGGGGCAGGACTCTAGGGGGCCCAAAGCCTGACCTTGCATGGGGGCCCTAATATTCTCCACTTGGCCACTGATTTTAACTATGCGTAATTATATCTACGCTTATTATGGTTTTATCTATGCTAATTATATGTATAAGGCTATTTTTGTCCTAAATTTAAAAAAAATAAAGATTCGTGCACAAATTTCAGTATTTTAAGGTATCCGACTACGTTCGGAACCATGATTTTGCAAAAGCGTGTAAATGGATAATATTTATGATATTTAGTGTCACTTAGATTAGAATACATGTATAAAATTGTGTTTTAAGGACATTATGACAATTTTTTTTTTAAATACAATATTTTGGCAAAAAATTAACTTAGAATAACCTTTTTTCCAAATGTTCTTCTTTAATAAAAAACGCTTCTATTGTATTAATATTTTGCCTGTATATAGCTCAGACCTCTGTACAGAGGCTCAACGAGAATTTTTGAAATGCATAACTCGGAAGTCGGTTTATCCATGTTTTACGAAAACAGAAGGGAGAAATTTTAAGAAAATACGCCGATAATTATTTCAAATGGTTGTAAATCTGAAAATAATTTGAATTTTTCAAAAATCGTAGTTGAGCCTCTGTACACAGGTCTGACCTATATACAGGCAAAATATTAATACAATAGAAGCATTTTTTACAAAAGGAGAACATTTGGAAAAAAGGTTACCCTAAGTTAATTTTTTGCCAAAATATTGTATTTAAATAAATTTTTTTGTCATAATGTTCTTAAAACAATTTTATGCATGTATCTAATCTAAGTGACACTAAATGTCATGAAAATTATACATTTATGCGCTTTTTTAAAATCATAGTTCCGAACGTAGTCGGATACCTTAAGGCGTTCATAAACATTTTATGTTTTATTAATGCAAAAATTGTCAAATGTTGTGAAAACACAATTTCGTCAAACTTAATTTTTAGTGCAAAAAGAGGGAGAGGAAGGAGGAGTAGAATATCTACAGAAGCAAAATATATTTTTAGGATCTTTTTCTATATAAATATAAATTTCTTTTCTTTCCTTTCTTATCTCTACAGTAGATCAGAAGAAAAAGTAAAGTTTGATTCATTTTCTTACGTAATTTCTTTTTGTTTCTTTCTTTTTTTCTTTTCTTTTTCTTTCTTTCTTTCTTTCTTTTTGAAAAGAAGGATTTTTGAAAGTTTTACTTCGTTTTATTTTTGGTAAAAGAAAAAAAAAAAATCAGATGCAATCTTTCGATAAAAAATAAAAAAAATAACTAGATTTTTATTCTTTTAAATACATTAAAAAAAGGAAATAACTTTTCAAAATTTTGTCGAAAGAACTTTAAAAGAACATCATTTTTTTTTTATCAAGAGCTTTTAAAGAGCTTAACAAGGCAAGGAACAGAATACAGAGAATTACCATTTCTCTCACACTCATTACTACTGTTAATAAATTAACATATATTAAATATCTAATATAAAAGAGCCGAAGAGCATAAAAAATTTTTTTCTTTACATTCCCTTTAATGTAAAATGAAAACACAGTAATCTATTTTAAAGATGTTTATTTTATAATGTCCAAATGGCCACAAGAGCCGAGTGATAGTGGTCGAAAATTCAAGACTGGGGTTGCTTCTATGGAATCATGTAACTTGTCTTAGTACACCTAAAGGTACTGTGTAAATTGGTTGATGTTTGTTAAATCTCTTGAGCATTATAGTCCATACATTGGCGTGGGGTGAAGTGAGGGATTGTTTATTAACGTCGCTTTAAGAAACAATTCGGGGCAATTGGATGAGCTTTGCGTCAAGTGGGGAGGATGACACCTGAGTTAGCACTCCCTCTCCAAACTACCACATTACGTCAATGGGAGGGGGGGGCTTTAAGTCCCGACAGATTTAACGGGCCTCAGACCCTCCCCACGGAGGATCTTCAGTAACTTATGGGCTCGAACTCTTCACCGACCGGCTACGAGTTCGTGACCATAACCACAGGCTATTATGTCCACATATGTGGTGTGGATAAAGGGGTGCTAGCTCAAATGGCATCCTACCAAGTCTGCCGTCAAAAGCCCTTCTTTTCGAAGAGCAATGCTAATAAGGAATCAATGAATCAATTCATTATTTCCTTAAGTAACCTTAATTTAAATACTCAAAACACTGAGTTAAAGGAGGAGAAAAATTATTTGTTAGTAATAAGTATGTTTTAGAGCAGGGGTGGACAGACTTTTCCAGGGCACGAGCTACTTCTAATTTTTCAAAGTGTTGCGGTCCACCTTGTGGCGTAGGTGTGGTGATCTAAAAGAAAGTATAGAAGGCAGTCGGACCTACATATTACGAACCTTTGTTTTACGAATTTCTCTAGTTAGCGAACTTATTCATGGAACCAAGAACATTTTACGAATTTCGTCGTAAAATAAACTCCAAATAGTGAAGTGCATTTTCTATTCAACGAAATTTTCTCTTATAATTCGATTTTTTTTTCTCCATATTTTTTTTTTAAAGTACCGTATTTTCTCGAATATAAACCGCATTTTTTTCCGAATGAATGCAATTGAAAATCGGACATGGATGGGGTATTTATAGCAATTACAGCTTCATGCATGTATTTAAAAGTTTATAATACTGATAAAATAACTAATTATTCACTTCCTATTAGTTTTCTTCTTAAATTTATTTTAATTTCGTAAAATTGGATATCGATAAATCATTTTAGACTATTTTTCAATTTTCACAAATACTTGTTGAGAATTTGGGGCACTACTTAGAATCGGTGGGGGCTTAGATTCGAATAAATACGGTTTTTCTAGACCTTCGTATGATGGAATAATTATAAGGTCTTAGTGAAAGCGGCCACTCCAAAATGTCTTGGCGGTGCTCCGGTCGATCGTGATCGACTTAATACCCACCCCCGTTTTAGAGCCTTCCTCTGTTTAACAAAACACACGTATTTCTCTTTTTAATTCAATCCCTTTTATACATTATTAAAATACAAATTATATACAAGTTAAAATATGATGAATGACCATTTTGTATAATGTACTCGCTCATTGATTAAGTAAAGTGGTAGATATAGGTTACCGATCCGCTTCGTAGCTAGTAATTGCTACTGTCAATCAAAACACAGTTGTAATATCATCAATCAACGATCTAAATGGGTGTTTTTCTTATATAGTATAACTATACATTTTAATATTCCTATGTAGAGCTCATAATTTTTCCATTTTCAGTTTAATTTTAGATCTTGCAGGGCTTCATCCCTGTAACTAGGGCTAACTCTTGTCCTTTATTTAACGTTAATGAAAATATTTTGGTTCACAAATAAAGAAGTTAAGAAACAAAATCGACACAATCATTAAAGCACAAATCATTTGTCGCAATTTGTACGAAAACTTTAAAAAGGACAATTAGTAAAATGTTGAATATATGAAAAGGAATTTTGTTTCGTATACATTGTTAAAAATAGTATCTACAATGGTAACAGCATTTTTTTTGTTAATAGATTTTACAAAGGCTATCTTTTTATTTAGTATTAAAAAATACTGCAATCAATCCTGAAAGCTTTTTTCAGAAAAGTTTGTTTCTATATTTCATATCAATTTATATTTCAGCGTACTAAAAATGCATAGACATACAGTAAATGTGGAGTTTCAGCTTTAAAATAAAATTAAAAATCTGTTGATTTTTTGAAATATGGAAAAAGAAATAAAAAAAAAATACTTTATACACAAAATTATCTATTTAATTGCTCTTTTCCCTACATTATAATTAAATACTATTACATAAAGATCTATTTATATATCATGGATCAAATGTAATAATATTTTGAAGTGTCTGTTAATTATGAGATAAAAAGAATACTTAAAAATAAATGAATGGCATGGAGTTTATTAATACTATTTTTATATATTCGTATGTTCTTAATGTTGAAACTTGAACAGGACATGGAAATTTTAATAGCTATTTATCTAGATTTAATTTAATTGGTAGTGATATTTGTTCTTGTGGTCAGGATGCTGAAACTGTGGAACATGTATTGTTGTATTGTAAACTTTATTTCTGTAAAAGAGAAAATTTTAGAAAGGAGTTGAAACGCTTAGGTATTTCCTGACCACCTGTTTTGTCTTTGTTGGTTAAATGTACTGAGAGCCTAAATGTCTTAAGAAAATTTGTCTACTGTATAGATTTTTAAAGTTTTATGTATATTGGTACCTCCCTTTTTTTTATATTTGTGTATTTCCACTCTTCCTTTTTATTTTTGTTTTGTCTTGTTTGTTTGTTTCCCCCCCTTTTTTTTTCTTCCAAATTTGTTTTGTTATGATTTAATTGAGTTACCACTTACGTCTGTAAGCCTCATGTTATGCATTGCGGAGCATGAGGAGTTTTGCAAATAAATTAAATTAAAAAAAAATATGTGCATAGTCTTTTTTTTTGGCAATTGTATATAAATACGTAAAACAGTAAATAATTATTTAATTACTGCTTTCTAAGTAAACATTATTATTAGTAAATAATAACTATTAATTATAATAAATTAATCGCAACGAAATATTCGTTTTGATCTTAAATTTATAGAAAAAAGAACTTACTGAAGAAATGTTAATTTATTGAAATGGATTAAAATCGATTGACTGAAGATTCTTATTAAGCTAAAGATATCGCATTACACTATCATAACTATATTCACTTAATTTTTAATTTTCCTAATTATTACAAAGCAACAATAATATTTTATTTTAAATGTATTTTTTCTTAATTCTCTTTTAACTTGCTTATGTAAATGCACAAAATGATCTCATTGCGGGAAAGGATCCAATAATTAAAACTCATTAAATTATTCTCATTATATGTACAAAAAAGTTATCGGATAAATAATTAAAATATATGATACCTTTATACATGTATTCAGTATCATTTTTTAAACAAAACTATTACGTTTGTGTCAATTTCTACCAATCTAAAATACTAATGCTATATCTTAATTAATTTAAGTAAGAAAAAAATAGTCGATCATGTTCGTTATAACGACAGTTTGCACATTTTATTTTAGATTTTAGAGTCTTATTAGCTCATTATAGCTTCTTTTTTACTGTAGATGCATTTAGCTGTAACTTTATAAGTACAGTTTCATCCTTCTAGAATATCAATGCATGAGAGAATTAGAGAAGGGGTGTCCAACACGCGGCCTGCCAGTACGTAAGTTGCGGCACACCGACTCTATTTAAAATACTTTTAAATATCAGGTTTTTAAAGTTTTTTTTTCATTTTGAAATTTATTTGAAGGGAAATATATATATATATATATATATACACAATGTATTTGCCTGTTACCTGTTCTTGTTTTAAAATAAATCCTTTTTGATAATAGAAATGTCCTTTAGATTTAAATCAGTGTTTCTCAAAATGTGGGGCGCACCCCCTAGGGAGGCGTGATAACCCTACAAGGGGGGGGGGGGTGAGCGTATCGGAAAGTCGAAAATAAAAGATTATTTAAAAAAAAATTCAATTTACTAAAAGGGAACAAAATGTATTCTGACATAATAAAAAAATACACATTTACTCTGATATAGTATACTTATATAAATGTATCAGTACGGCACAATATATTTGATACTAAGTATCAAAATACTAAGTTAAGAAGATGTTTAATAATTACTAGTGATTTTTCAATGGGCTTATCATACACAAAATTTAATACTTTGTACGGTTTAAAGTTAGGGTCGTATATTGCAGCTTTGCGTCAAAGTATTATGCATTATTACTACATTCAACACATTGTTATGAGGGGAAGTGTGGGGAAGAGGGCGCGATGGAAATTCTGATTGAAAATTGGGTCGCGAATATAGAAAGTTTGAGAAGCACTGATTTAAATAGATTTATATTTTATCAAACAGTTATATTTGATTTTACTATAATAAATTACTTTTTTAATAAATTCCGAATTGTATTATGCATATTCTTTACTATGGATAGTACATAATTCTCTGTGTGTGCGACTTTCATTTCTCCTCCTCCTTTCCTGTTTGGGGTGCCCAAAAAGCAAGAGGCAGTCAGAGATGTTTTTTAAAGTTAAAAAAAATATTCAGGATGGTTAAGATAAAGAGCAACGTATGCTTAATCGTTTGCGAATGACAGCCCTATCAAATTTCCACAATGAGTAACGAAAGATCAATTCAAAAGGAACACCGTAATTTTCAAGAAAATGGCAACTGTAATATTTCAAACATTATTTGATCATTGCATTATTATATTATATAAACATTATTATACTATCTATGTTTGTATACATGAAAACAATAATAATAATTCATTCTGTTTTAAATTTTCATTCAATAAATAAATTTTTTTTCCAAATCTGATATAAAGGTACATATTTTAATGTGCGGCCCGCGTTATTAAAATTTTTTTTCTGAAGTGGCCCACAAGGTCATTTGTGTTGGACACCTCTGAATTAGAGTATCACTGACAGGATAGACGGACAGGCTACACCCTGTCCGTCTAATGGTGGACCAACCCCCATTATACAAATTATACAACTGTTCATACTTATTTCTCAAATTGTAAAACTGTGATTTACATGTATTATATAGTTCTATTTATTTGTTCTTTTTTTCCCAAAATTTATTCTGAGCGCTCCTCTTAAATCCATTACTGAAGCTGCATCGTCCAACATTTCATCGATAAAGTCCTCAGATTTCGATAAACCTGCATCTCTTGCAGTTTCCTCGAAAGTTTAGTATTTAGTTCTGTTGATTGTTAATACGTCTTCGTATGAGACAACACCTTTCTTCTCACACGATTCCAGTTCAGGTAATCGTTGCGATATTTTTCTGCGAGAGCTCGCAATAATGTACTATCGTAACCTTATTGACGGCATTTTGTTACCAATTCATTGCGTACGACACATGAGAAATCGGGGTAGCAACTTGGCGAGTTATCTTGAAAGTGGGCCTTGTTACGATAATGCGTGATAAATTTATTACACTATCACGAAAAAATTTATATACATATATACAGAGAGAGAGAGAGAGAAGGAAAGAGAGAAAAAAATGAACAATAGTATTTGAAATGGTTTTATACTTAACCCTTTATCTACCGACGGTACTTATAAGTACCACTCACTTTAAAATTAAATAGAATAAACATTTTTACGAATATTCTGATGATACTAAGCAGGAATATAATTTGAAATCCACCCTTCCAAGATATATGGCAGCACGAGTTCTATGATGAGTATTTTAGGGAGGAAGGCGAATAGTTTTATAGCAGAGAAATTGCGTTTTCAGGGGATTGCGAAGATTGACATTTTTGTCCCGAAAAAATAGTTAATGCCAAAACTTAAGTGTCTTATTTTTTTGTATGTTAATGAAGACCTTAGAAACAATTTGACTATTTATTTTAAGTAAGCAGTGTACATAATTAATTTAACAGTTGAATATCTTTAATTAATTAATTAAATTTCCGAATGTTGAGTATTTTGTTTATTTATATCCCTTAATATTCAATGTAGTGATCCAAAAAAAATATTGCATGAAGAAACTGCAGTAAATCATAATGCGGTAGACAAAGGGTTAAGTCAAATTATTGAGCTTAAATTGTTTTTAATTTAAAACAAAGCAACATTTATCATTTTGGATAAATTTCATCTTGAATAACTTTTTTAATTCTTTCGCAATACAGTTTCGATACAGCACTCACTCTAACAGTATTCCGTTTGTTAGAGTAATCTGGAAGTACAAGAATTCACAAAGTATGAGTCGTCTTCTCTATTGAGTCGCTTAAATAAATGTGGAAGTCTCAAAAGTCTGAAGAAAGCGTGAAGTTATAGATGCTTTTACAATTAAAGATAGCCTTCTTCAGAGAGTAATTCTGAAGATAATAATTAATATTTAGAGTGTATAGAAACTCCATTTTAAAATTGTTTTCTTAAAATTTTAACTTAGAAAAGAAATATTGTTTTATAGTAGCAATGATTAATGCCTATCATTTACAGCGATGAACACTAAAGAAAATTAATCAAGTTATCGACTTGTGTTGATGTGCAGATTTAAAACATGAATTGTGAAAAAAAAAAAATCATTTAAGTATTTTTGCTATACAAAAACGCAACTTTAAACCTTTTTTTTCTTCTTCTTCTTCTAAAATACCTCTGTAACGCATTTGAATTTTTTATACGACGTATTAATGCGATTCACTTACGAAATCGAACAATAATTTTCAACTTCGAATAAGTTTTGAATTCTGCAGCATATCAAATATTCATTTAAGATTTAATTTTTAAGTATACAAGAATGTGCAATCAAATTGATAATAATATTTGTCTTTGCCTGTAACGAAGAGTACAATTATATTAGCATTTGTAATAAAAAATGTTTTCAAGTTTTTTTTTTTACGTTTATCTATCGGTTAGCTTTAATTTATATTCTTAATTTACGTATTTCTATTTTCTAGGTTGCTAAAGTATTTGTTCGAGTATGAAAGATTCACAAGTGAAGAAGTTTGAGAAACCAGCTGTTACGGATTCGCAATCCATGGGTAGCAGTGTCATAACCCCCTACCTGGGGAAACCATCTCTTCATCTACTCGACCTAGATTTGTGAGATTAATGACCCAAGCTAGCCATAATAAAACCAATTTATTATCATCAATTATAATATTTAAAGACAGTCTTACTCTAGGAAGGAAATCAGGAGTGATATATCGTAACCCTAAATCCTATGTGAAAAAGCTCCTGGAATCCTAACCGCTTAACTTTAAGTAAAGTAATCCTATGAATCCTAGCTTCCTTACTTTCCTTGACTCGCTAAAGCCCGTTCTATAATTACGCGTATAAGTTCAGATCCTTACCATAAGCTCACGACGTTCAGCATCTCAGCTTCCTTTCCTCCTTCTTCTTCACGATTACTAAACCTCCAATATATATCTACTAACTAATCTGCATATCAAGGTTTCTTCTAGAGAGGGTTGGCTGTGCAGTAACTCAGTTGATGGCCCCAAAGATTCTCCAAGAGGATTAGTTGAAAGATTCCGTAAAGCCCCATCACAGCAGTTAGAAGCTTGTAATCTGAAATATAAATCATTATGTTAGAAGAGTACATTAAATCTACTGGGACTGGAAGACCTATATGGGCCTGGTATGGATATCAATTCACATTGGGACCTCATCACGAGATCATGGCTCAAGTGAACGAGTGCTTATTAATGCGCCACTTCAAGGCAACACGAGAGCTATTGAGACAGACCTCGTAATTTAGAATCATGGTCAAACGACGAAATCGGCGAGGGCATCCAACTCTCCTAAATTTCACACCAACTATCACAGGAGCCACTACAGATTTAAGGTGCATCAGTTCTTCTACATGGCAGATCTTCATTGGCTTAAGCAGGGCCTTTACTAACTTCACCGGCGCCTTAGGCACTTTAAATTGTAGTGCCCCCCGCGCCCAATTTCCAGAGCACCTTCCTTTCCTTCAGTTTTACCTTGGCAGTGCTTTTCAAACTTTCAATATATGCGACCCAATATTCGATCATAATTTTCATCGCTTTCCCCTTCCATACAATAACAATGTATTTAATTCAATAATAATACACTTTGACGCTAAACCTATATTACGACTTAAATCTCTTTAGTGCCACCGGCCGTATATAAGCGTCTCGCTCAACCAGTGCATTAATTGCCCCGGACGTATATATACGTTTTTCCACAAAGTACAATGTTCTCTGTGCTCTGCTATCCATAAAATTATTCCGAAGGTTTTGGAATGCAGTAAAGTGAACTTGACAGTGTTTGCGAAGGATTTACTTATTTCAGAGGATTCGCTTATTTATTATAATTTTCTACCTCCCCCCCCCCAATACACCCTATAGGCTCGCCTACGTGTTCGTATTTAAGGGATTAAGATAAGTGTTAATTTTTGCCTATAAGTTTATACATGACAAGCCCTTGGGGTCACTAGTAATTAATAAACTTGTTCTTAACTTAGTATTGTTAAATTAATTATAAAATACATTGCGCAGTATTGATATATTTACAAGTTTGTTATATCATTGTAAATGTGTATTTTACCTTTTTATTATGCTAGAATATAGTTTGTTTGCTTACTTTCAGTAAATTTATAATTTTTTAAAATGATCTTCTGTTTTCGATTTTTTAACATGCTCGCGCCCCCCTCGTAGGGTCATCACACCCCCTAGGGGGGCACGCCCCACAGCACACCCTTACGGCACTACGGATCCCCACCCCTTCGTAAATTAATACAATAAATTAATGGAATCGTTTGCAATTATAATATAGAGTACACCTTAAGTATTAAATGTTTTCGTTTATTCTCATCTTTTTCCTCGTTTATCGTTTTACAATCTTTTACGTTTTGACGTCCTTTTTCTTTGTTGAGTCAGTGTCATTGTACTTGTCCAACAAAGGTTTTCTCCCAGTTTTGATCATTGCAAAATCGTTAATGACATCATTGTAATCAATATCCATTGTAATATTATTTTGAGTACATGGCAACCTCAAACTGTTAAGCATTTCTTTTTCAATAGAAGATCTCATTTCAGTCTGTACTCTTTTAAGGGCAGAAATACTTCTCTTGTGACTCGTTAGGCGGTGGTACGTTCACTGTAATTTTAATTTTTGCTTTCTTTCTTTTTTTTCGCCCCCAAATCTTTGCGTCCTAGGCATGTGCCTAGTGTACTTAAGCGGAAAAGGGGGCCTGGCTTTAGGACTCGAACTTGTGATACACCGAAACACGACCTCGTGGCCATGACCTCTAAGCTGCTGTAACCACAGCCATAGCTCGAACCTATGATATATATGGCTTGTATTAAGTGCGCCTTTGAATCGGGAGAAATTAGTCGTAAAGATGAAATAAAAAAAAGTGCATTGTGACTTCTTTTGTCTAGTTTGATTTCACGAAATTTAAACTAAGCTTATTGATAATTTTAATTTACAGAGTATTTATTTGAGTGTAATAAAATGCATCCGAAAAAGGAAACATTTTTTCTATAACTCATTTTTTCTGCGGTATATTTGAAATAATTTTTTTAAGTATTTTATAAAGTTTCTGAATAATAACAAAGGAATCATTAAAACCGACAAAATATATTTAGAAATCATAGGAGAAATACAATTCCAGACAAAAACGTTAATTCTTGCTCTCTTTCGGATGCTCTTTAATGCAACCAAATCGATACAGTAATTCAAGTTTGAGGAGGAGAGTAGAATTTGCATACGATTGACATAAAGTTAACGAATTAAAATTGGCCGTTAAGCGGAAGTCTTAACAGTTACAATTAATAAACTACATCAATTTATCAAAGATTTTCTTTTGTTTATTATAATGTAATAATTAGTTTTTTATTCGTTCAAATGAAAATATCCCTCAAACGGTATGCAGTTTGCGCAAAATGTTATCAATATCATGTTAATAAAACTATTGATATTTAAATATGAATTAAATCAATTACAAAAGAAACCATTCCTTTGTCGGATTACATTTTGAAATTTAAAGTTTAGTTCTTGAAGTTCACATATTGTATAGAGTAGAAATTTATTTCTTTTTAGAAAAAAAATTTTTGTGCTGAAGTAATAAAAAATTAATAATAACAAACAATATGATTAGGTAAAGAAAAAAAAAATCTTAGAATTGCAAATATTCCCCGTAAACACACATACATAAGTTATTTTTCCTAAATGTTGAATGAATTATCCTCATCAATAAATTAATTGAAAAAGAGAATTGATTTTATATAAGAAACTTTGAAAATTACATTAAGAGTGCTGCATATATAATTTAGTTATACGGAAAAGGTTATAACATTTACCAGAAAATTTTGGTATAGTTTATAAGCTCAAAAATTATTGATTACGTTTTTTTAAAAAAATTAAGAAGTACTACATTATTCCCAAAAGAGTCTTGTGTAATTTATTATTTTCCATATACCGTAAAATCCGGCATATAACATCCCCTCAGGGGGATCACCTTCTTTAGGTGGGTACGGGTGTCACAATCCCGAGGTACCCTAGTGATCTTTTCCTTTTCCCAAGGGGTTTACTATCTTTGGTAAACACGGGTGTCACGACCCCGGGGTACCCCAGTGATCCTTCTCTATTTTCGACCCTCCATCTTGTCATCCAATTTCTCCTTTTCTTCTTTTCCCGTCCAGACCACAGACCTATGAATGTTTGGCGCAGTATAGCCAAAACTGGCTTTTGCGCCATAAAACACCTAACTCACTCACTCACCCGTCATATAACATGCACCTATACTTTCAAACTGCAATTTTTAGTTTTTAGGTATATTCGCCGTATAACACGTAACCCATTTTTACGAGGAAACATGAAATATACATGCGCAATGCACTAATGTTTTGAAGTCATTTATTCGAGGTATTATTCCAAGTTTCAGTATAAAATAGCTTACTTCTAGAACTACAATCCCTTAAGTTCTCATAAGGGATGTCGTTTCTTTTAAATAAGCAGTACTTTGATTTATATAGAAGTCTAATTTTTTTTTCTCTATGCTCATTTTCTTATATTTTTAAAGATCTCATTTTTATACCAGCGTATGACGCCTACACGTAAATTTCGATCTTATTTTTTGTGTTAAAAGTACCCGTTATACGCCGGATTTTACGGTAATTAATAAATTAAACACTTTAAAATCAAATTAACGATAGTATTTCTCGTTAAAATAAAAAAAATCCGTCTCCCATATTAGGTTGCATTTGAAATTCTTTTTTTTTTAATCCTGACATATTAAGTTCCATTTATATTTACTCAAAAATTATTTAATTCATTATTATTTTTATACTCGAGAAAGTTTTTATTTATATCATATCTGAATCTCATTTTAAATTTTTAATAAAATTTTCACCTTCAGAAAAAACAAAAAAACTTTTATTTTTCGGGACTTGATAATAACAGTTTTTCCAAAGGTAAGTTTAACTTTGGCCAACTTATGAGCTTTTTTTTAATTGTAGAAGCTGTTCACCTGAAGAAGCCATATTATCGGAATTTAATGGCAAAATAGTTAAAATAAGATTAAATTTTTTTTTATCGTGTTTAATTAGACTCACATGATGAACAAATCACAGTCTTTCTTTAGAAAAAATTTAACATTGTACTACTGTAATGCAGTTTAACAATCATTTATAAATTCCATAGCTAAAATGCAATAAAATCCACATTCTGCATTAGTATGCATTGTGATATTTTGATTTTGAATGCTTTATATGTGTGTGCAACTACATCGTAATATCGAAATAAAAATTAGTACCATATGCATATTTGGAACACAATTCACAGTTGTAATCAGGTAAAATTAATATATTACAGCAAAAAAATTCAAAATGCAATTATGACAGAGAATATACAAGAAATAAGTCAAATTTAATTTAAAGTAATATAATACGACTATAATTCTTTAGAAAGAATACGTTCTTACCAAACGTGCGAAAATATTTGAAATTATTTTATTTATACGAAACATTTGCTATATGTATACCTTATAACTGGCATAAACAATAAACATTTCAGCTTTTGCCTTCTTTTTTTTATTCCCTGGCATTTTTCTCTCTAGTCTTTGACCTATTTTTTATTCCTGCTGCCTTCATCAGACTGAATAATACCCAGATGTAGCCCCAGATGGCGTTAGTGTGTCGTATTTTCTCCCTCGCAGTTTACCATATCCAATAACTTGTCAATTCCCAATGGTCGTAGATAGTGTGTATAAAATAAAGGAGGAAATTCCATATAATATTCGCACTTTTGAATAAAAAAAGAAAACAAAAAAGGGTGGGGGGAAGTTGAATTTCAAAGGGTACCGAAATCGACAATCTGTCAGCTTCTCCAATTAGGTGCTATCGACGCTTTAATCCCCGGGGTAATAGAAGCAAAGCGTTTTTTTAGGGTAATATATTCAAGCCTGCATATGGCCTAAATATATATATTCTTTCCAACTCTAATATTCTTATTCAAAAAGGATCTGTTGGAGTTTTATCTATTATCAATGCAGATATGGTAACTGTTTGCTTTCGAAGGGTTCTCTACAGGGGACATATTTCGGAAAAAGTTTTCGTAAAATTGGTATTTTTTTATTATTTATTTATCAATTCAGTTTTGGATTTTATTTATTTATTTACTTTATTTTTCGTCTGAAAGTTAGATGGCACGCGAATAAAATCTCAAGGGCTCGGAGAATAAAATTCGCATGTATGAAAGGTGAAAAAGAGAAAAAATATTGGAGGTACCTTGGGGAAATTTTTCCGCCTTGTGCAAAAATGGAGACATTTTCCCTATCTTTGTTGACGCAATGCAGATGGAAGGAATTTTTGTATAAAATAACTTTTTGTTATTGAATTGAATACATACACAAAACAGTTTGGAAGAATAGTCAAGAGTTTATGAATAAGAAAATAAAAATAAAAAAAAAGCAGAAAGCTAATATAGTTATTTTAAAAAATAAATATTGTGAGGAATATTTATAGCTTTTTCAAACAAACTCTATTAGTAGCTATCCGACAGGTGATTAAATTTTGAATATCCTTTGCAATTAAATTGTAAATATAAACAACAGCTGTAATTTTAATTTATT
>BMAV01010928.1:165130-183911 GCA_019973955.1 Trichonephila inaurata madagascariensis
AGAAAATATTAGAAAACTAAACCAACTTATTCAAAATATAAACAGAAATCCATACAGCAATAGATCACGAACCTTTAAATGTGTGTGTGTGTGTCCGATTATATACTCATAAATATCTCGGATTTAATTAAAAAAAAAAACACGCAGCTGAAAGCATATATTGATGTTTAAAGTTTTGTGAAACATTATTCGAAAAAAAAAAAAAAAAATTTTAATTGCCACACACACACATCTAGTGATTGAAAAAACAAATAAAAAAAGGTTCCTAACTCTGATCACACCGGTGTGATCACGGGCCTATGAGCAGGGAAAGCTCAATCACATATATGATACCGTGGGCCGTGGAGGGAGAAACGCGTGATCACATATATGTGCTCATGGTCCTGAACGGGTTAGAATCGATGATAAACATTTTTTTTTTTTCACAAAAAAACATTTTGAGAATTTGGGGTGCGGCTTAGAATCGATGGTGACTTAGATTCGAGTATATAAATACGGTATACATATCCGCAAAAAATCCTTCATTTATTTTCACGGGACCAACAATTTATTTCTTCTTAGGTTGGTTTCTTTCTTGATTAATTTGAGTATCACAAAGGATTTTAATACTTCATTGAATTGTGAGTACTTTGTATTTATGTTTATACTTACACTTTCTCTTCCATAAAAAAACCTTTGCATAATTTTTAATTAGCGGAAGAGTTTAGCATGTTTAGTACATTAAACTAATAAGATAAAATTTATATTTTAAATACTGACAATACATGGAATAAAAAGATTTTTAAGGTATCCGACTACGTTCGGAACCGTGACTTTAAAAAAGCGTATAAATGGATAATTTTCTTGATATTTAGTGTCACTTAGATTAGAATGCATGTAAAAAACTATTTTAAGGATATTTTGACAAAAAGAATTTATTTAAATACAATACTTTGGCAAAAAATTAACTTAGGATAATCTTTTTACAAAATGTTCTTCTTTTATAAAAATTGCTTCTATAGAGTAATAATATTTTGTGTGTGTGTGCTTGTATAAAGTTAAGACTTCTCCCCAGAGAGTCTGAACTATTTTTTAAAAAAAAATTCATATTTTTTTCAGAGTTATAACCAATGAAATAATTATCGGCTTTTTTTTTCTTAAAATTTCTCCCCTCTGTTGTCGTAAAACATGGATAAACCCACTTCTAAGTTATATATTTAAAAAGTTCTAGTTGAGCCTATGTACAGAGGTCTGAACTATAGACAGGTAAAATATTATTATAATAGAAGCATTTTTCACAAAAGGAAAATATTTTAAAAATGAGTCATTCTATGTTCATTTTTTGTCAAAATGTTGTACTTAAATAATTTTTTATTGTAATAATATTCTTAAAACAATTTTATATACATTTTCTAATCTAAGTGACACTAAATATCATAAATATTATCCATTTATACGCTTTTGCAAAATCATGGTTCCGAAAGTAGTCGGATACCTAAAAAAGTTAAGAAACAATCTGGAAACTATATATATTATCTCAAAATAATCAACATTTGCGTTACGACAGATATTTCTGCTATTATAAAAATAATAATAATGGACAAATAATAACAAAGTAATATATATATATATATTGCTAATAATAATAAAAATAGACGAATAATCAAATCTAAGAAAAGTTTTATATATTAATGTTCATTTTACTTTTATGCTAAATAATTTATAAATCGAAGCTTAGGAATGAACTTCCAAGTGACCTTAAAACCTTTAAATGATAAAAACATTCTAGGCTAGAAAAAAAAAAAAAAAAAAAAAGAAAAAAAAAAAATATTTTTTTTGTTATTGTTAAATTTATTTAAGAATCTTTTCGGTCCAAAGCCCAACTATGGTTCAGATTCCTCTTATGTTTAAGAATGTCGATTAATTTTAGTTTTGTTTTTATATTTTTATTCATTTATTTTTTCATCAAGGATGAAAACGATTTAATCGTTACGCGCCAATGAATTTTTCAGCGAAATCGGAGATTTACCTTGTAAAGCCTTGTTTTCAACGTATGTAAATGATTTTTAAAAATAGAGCTCAATTTTTTTTAAATCAGAGGTAGTTCATTTTGAGGATGTTTGTGTAAACTGTACTTATCTATTTATTTTTAAAAAAAAAAAAAAAAAAAAAAAAAACAGAGAGACTTGTTTATGATTAACATTTCACAACTATAAAAATAATTTTTATGAAAATATAAATTTGTGATATTTGAAGTAATTCTTCGTGTCAGAAATTTACAGGAAAAAGCGTAAGGACAGCAAGAACTGTATTTCTTGATATCACATGTGTTGTATACTTTAATTTCCTTCTTTTATTTGAAACGAGCTGTGTGTAAGTTTTCTCATAGGTATAGAAAGATAGAAGAATTTTTAAACATTTAAGCAATGAAAATAATATAAATTAAATTTAAAGTTAAAAAATGCATTAACAATATTAGAGAAGTAAATGTATTTTAACAAATAAAAAAATTATCTGAATAATATGATAGTTTAATACACGTTTTCAAATGTGTAAACAACTACTACTTTAAGAAGTGAGCACTTTATATATTTCCCTTTCTTCTCGTACCTGCAATTTAAAAGTTACGTTATTACTAGTAAAGATTCAACGATGATTTTATTATAGATTTTTTTATAATCAATTATACTCAGTCTAAATATTTATTATTCAAAAAAAGAAATCTTATTTATTAGATACAAAAAAAGAATCTTTTCGAAACTAACTCAAAAGGTACATAATAGTTATGATGCTCGAAGATGTTTTTATATTTTCTTTAACGTAATTGATATTAAATTTGTAGTTACTCATTTCATAGTAATTAATCTATAAATATCTTTTTACAAGATTTATATTCAATTCCAAGTAAATATTCAGTTAAGAAAATTAGAGGTTTTGTGTCCCTTTCAGGGATCACAGATCATCTATATCTAGACATATACACTTTTGCTTAAGTCTTGATAGAATAAAACTGGAAAGAAATTTAAAAAAATATTATTTGCTTTTTATATTAGAAATCAAATTCGTGATAAACTGTTTATAAGATTAATAATTTAATAAATATATGAATAAAATATAATCATAAGGAGTTTTATGATTTTAAAGACATAAATAAGAGGGATATATTGTGTAAGTAGTATAGCTTTCATAAAATCCGCATATAATAAACATCTATTTTAATTTTTGAGGCGAATGACTACGTTCTAAACTGTTAGTTTGAAAAAGATTATAAATGAGTAATTTTTTCGATATTTAGTGTCACTTGAATTAGAATATGCACGGTAACATTATTTTAAGAATATTACTACAAGAAAAAAAAAATATCTAAATGTAATTTTTTGGCAAAAAATAAAAAAAGAATGATATATTTTCAAGCATTCTCCTTTTATCAAAAATGCTTGTGTAATAATAATAATGTCTCTCTCTCGCTATATATAGCTACAACTTCTCTACTGGAGCTAAGGGCTGCGGTAGGCTAGTGGTCAAGGTATCGGATCATAGCAGCCAGGTCAATACCACTAAAAATCCACCGTGTAGGGGAGCGATGCACGTTAAATCTGTCGCAGAGCTCAAACATCCTCCCTGTTAGACATTTATATATAAAAAAAAAAACATGCGAAATATTTTTCGGATCCGAATTTTTATGGTCTCCTTGTGTTGTTTTTCCACAATCCCGTTCCATGATCTCAATGAAAATAAACAAACCGATTCGAACCCGAACTTTTTGTAAGTTTCGTGATTTGTGGTTGGCAGCAAGTGCAATGCAAATCGAGCGACTATTTAAACTTGCCTCGTGTTAGTTCTTTTTAGGGAGAAAGAAAGGAAATATAACAAGTGTGTTTTAGCTCTTAAAAAGAGAGCGGCTGGTTGGCTATGCAACTGTATGTTGCATCACCATTTTAAGATAATAAATTCGTTTTTAATATTAGACTGTAAGAAGACGGTTCGAATCGGATGTCTGGTAAAGTTGATTCTTTTTTAACTAAAATTTTATTAGTCAACTTATTGTTTTTGATCGCTCCAGTGACGAGCATATTAACTTTATCTTTGATTATTATTAAAAGTCATTTTTAAGAAACTGCTTTCATCTTTATGCCTCCTCGACACAAAAATTTTCACTGCTTGCTTTGCCAAAACTTGGGTTAGTCTACGAGGAAGTGTAACACTCCCGTTGGTGTGATAGTTAAGAGAAGGGGTGCCAGCTCAGGTGTCGTCCACGTCACTTGACCATGGTTCAAAATTACGAGGTCCGTCGCCAAAATCCCTCGTGTAGCTGAACAGTGTGACATTAATATTCACTCACTCTACAGGGGCTAAAATAGTATTTTTAAAATATATATAATTTAGAAGTAGATTTTTATTCATATTTTAATATCTCAAAGTAGAGAAATTTTAACAAAAAAAAAAACTCACCACACACACACACACAGTTATTATTTTAATCAATCATAACTCTAAAAATAATGCTAGTTTTTCACACAAAAGTCTTAGTTTAGATTCTGTAGAGAAGCCCTAATTATATAAATGGGCAAAACATTATTAATATAGAATAATTTTTCATAAAAGAAGAATATTTTGGAAAAGTTTTTTTTTTTCATTGTTTGCCAAAAAATTCCATTTAAATGATATTTAGTTGTAATAAGTTTTATATGAATACAGTAATACCTCGACTTGCGCTAACCCTAAGTTAAGCGATTTTCAAAAGTAGATATTGATGGCGTTCAAGAACTGACAACAATCGGGAGCTAACCGGCTCACAGAAATGCACGAGCAAGAGTCTTTAGACCCAGTTCAATTAGAAGATCAAATGACGGTTTGACAGAAGGCCTCAGTTTAATTGAAAGAGTTACTCTAAAATTTTTTTTTAGAATGTGTAGATTCCAACGAAAAGCGTGTTTTTTTCAATAAAACAAGAAATCCAAAGAATTATTAGCATTCTACGAGAAATTTGCGCTTTTGCAAAATTATTGTACCAAACGTAGTCACCTTTAAGGTATCCGACTACGTTCGGAACCGTGATTTTAAACAAGCTCATAAATGGATAATTTTCATGATACTTAGTGTCACTTAGATTAGACTACATGTATAAAATTGTTTTAAGGACACACAACATTTTGACAAAAAAAATATTTAAATACAATATTTTGGCAAAAAATTAACTTAGAATAATCTTTTTTCCAAACGTTCTCCTTTTATGAAAAATGCTTCTATTATAATAGTATTTTGCCTGTCTATAGCTCAGACCTCTCTACAGAGGCTCAACTAGAATTTTTGAAATATATAGCTTAGAAGTGGGTTTATTCCTGTTTTACGACAACAGAGGGGAGAAATTTTAAGAAAAAAACTCCGATAATTATTTCAATTGGTTATAACTCTGAAAATAATGTGAATTTTTCAAAACTCATATTTGCACCTCTGTACATAGGTCTGAGCTATATACAGGCAAAATATTATTAGAACAGAAGCATTTTTCACAAAAGGAGAACATTTTAAAAAAAGGTTATTCTAAGTTCCTTTTTTGCCGAAATATTGTATTTAAATAATTTCTTTTTGTCAAAATGTGTCCTTAAAACAATGTTATACATGTATTCTCTCTCTAATCTAAGTGACACTAAATATCATGAAACCTATCCATTTATGCGCTTTTTTTTAAATCACGGTTCCGAACGTAGTCGGATAACTTAAGTTATTTTTACTAGAATTATTTTTATTTTTTTAAATTATGGATTATTTAAAATAAATTAAAAATGTAGTTTTTTTACAGCTTATACTTTATTTCAACTAGTTTAATAGAATTCGCTTATTTATTTGCTTAATCGTATTCTTTCATTGGTTTTTCACCCCTAACATTGAAAGAGAATGTTAGTGTACATGCAAAATTCTTAAGGATCATAACACATCTATAGAGTATGATTTTGGCATTATAAATAGAATGAATGAATGGCCGTTTCCTTATTTTTGTGAATACCTGAACAACTTTGAAAAGTATGCAAATAATTTGCTGTTTCACCAATAATATTCCAACACTCAAAACCTCTGGTGGGCTGAAGACATCAATAGCAAATGGCCTGTTTTCTACATTACAGTCGAAACATTATAAGCGTTGTTCTATTTTAATCACTACAAACATCTATTTCCCAATAGAAATATTAGATGCGATCAGAAGATAACAGCAAGCAATTTTAAAATATTCAAAATCTTTAAATCTTCAACAACCGATTCCGTAATAAACACAACCACACAAATATTTATTGAAATTTTTGAGAGAGGAAGCAGCCAATTCTCAATCACCAATTCCCGAGAAGCCATTTTCCAACCAAATCACCACGAAATATTCCATAGGAAGCAATGTGTCAAAACCCGTGATAATTAATTCCTTTTCTACCATCAAAGATCTTCTGAAGTTTTAAGCATTTCCTTTTAGCCTGAATTTGCAATTCTTCAACTAAAAATGGAATTAAAGAGTCCTTTTAGCTTGTGAGAGAGAATAATTTCGCACAGTTTGCATTATTCATTTCGGTTTCTGACGAGTTGGTTGCAGAATTCCGATTTTAATTTGGGCGAATAGATGCAATTCGGTGTTGACACAGACAACCAATTTGGACTTTGATGAAGTCGCCAACTAGAATCCCTTGGCATTATGTAGAGTGTGTGAGAGATGTTGGCGAATTTTGGCTTTAAAGTGGTATAAGTCAAAACAGTAGTTCTTCATGGCGTAATATTAATGGTTAATTTCTGATTAAATCAGAGCATTTCTCAAACTGTGAGGCACGCGAGCATATTGAAAATTCGAAAACAAAAGATTATTAAAAAAAAATTATAATGCAAAACAAAATACATTCTGGCGCATTTACACTGATATAATACACTTATCAATGTATCAGTACTACACAATGTATTTGAGAATTTATCAATTCTAAGTTAAGAATAGCTTTAATAAATACCAGAGATTTTTCCAATGGCTGCTCATACACCAAATTTAATACTTATCTTGATAATTTGTACGGTTTATTATTACAGTCGTATAGCATCTTTAACGTCATAGTACATTATTATTGCGTACATTGTTATTGTACGGAGGGAGGTACGTTGAAAATTATGAATGAGAGAGAAAATCGGGTAGCAAACATTGAAAATTTGAGAAGCACTGGATTAAAAATACTTATTTCACAACGAAACTAATGATCACATAAACTTCTAATCGCATCTTTATGTATAACATAGGTGTTCAAAATTTCTTATATGTAGATATTGCTCAATTTTGTAAAAACATATGCCCGTATATCAGTTAAACAGCAGATTAATATGCGTAATCTAAATTTTTAGAATATTTGTTTTTAAATTAAACAATGTTTAATACAAATAAATATTTAAGTAAATATTAAAGTTTAAACATTTTTTGTGTGAAATCGAAACTTTTGAAGAACGAGTGCTGCGTGTTTTTTTTAAACCGCTTTTTATTTTCACATTGTGTAATCTATGGAATTTAAACTTCCTTTGCGTAATGTTAAAAAATAAGATTTGGAATATTTTTTGAGATATGTGTGTGAAAGTACTCCAATATTAATATAATATTCTAACTTGGCGTCGTGTAGCATATTTTTTTATCCGAGTTGACCTATTTTTTTTTCTGATATAAAATGTGTTTTACAATTTTTTCTCCTATACTGTATTGGTAAATAATTTATCTTTTTACATGTTAAAAGGAAAAATTAGTTATGTATGAAGTATATAAGGGTTGCCCAAATGAAAAGTGTACAAGTTCAATAAAAAGAATTATTTTAATTGAAAATCAAAAGAAATCGCACTGGGGGTTGTAACACTGGTCCAATCGTTTCGGCAGCAGGTTTTTTGTCTTCACCCTAGAAAGAACGTGTTTGATTTTTGAGAAAGTTCTGTCCAGATTCCTTCACTGTATCGTCCAAATAGAAACATAATACTCTCTAAAGGTGGCCTTAAGGCCTAGAAGTCACAGGGTGACAAATCCGGACTGTAGGGATGGTGTTCTAATATTTCCCAACGGATTTTTCTGAAGTTGACGTGGCACTTCTTCGTAGTTTCACGGTAGATGTGTGGACTGATATTGTCATGGAGATCCGATACCGTTTGCAGCCCTTCTTGAAAACTTTTACACTAGCTGCTCCCAGACGTTCGACATAAACAGTGCTCGTCATAGATTGCCACTATTCGTCGACAGATGACCACCTAGTTAAGGTAGGATAAAATTCTACTCCAAAAAGTCAATATTTTCAGAGCACACCTGCTTTGGATTTATTTAAATAAACGTTATTCTAAAAGAAACATTAAAAATGTTAGCGATTGATGTTCTAACTTTGAACCCCGAAGAAGTGAAGAGGACGACATCAGAAGGAACTCAATATTTTCATTCATTTTTCAATAAAAAAAATCATAAAAACTCTCACCAAAATGACAAACATGCTATATAATTTTAATGCATTGCAAAAATAAGACAATAAACATAAAGCAATAACAAAGTATACGACATCGAACAATTTGTTGACGATTTGATGGTAAAAAAGGCAATGCAAAGAAAAATATCAGATTGTTTTCCAAAAATTCAATAAATGTTTTGTTTTTGAAAAAACTTGAAAAAATTTTGTATTAAATTTCATTAAGTTTTGTAAACGTTTTTATTTCATTGATTTTTATTAAATAATTGCATATATACACATCTATGTAAATAAAATGTACCCTAATAAACTTAATTTAGTTGAATATGTGGGTTTTTTTCAATATCCTTTAACACGAAAAAATATTTCAGTCCCCTCAGTTTCGTGTTAAGTGATTTTTACCTTACGTATATTTGTTTTTCCCACTTAAGTAAGTAATTTACAATGAAATTGCTTTTAAAATCATGCACAATTTTTCTAGAAAATTTTCTTAAATTACTGAATAAAACGATTTATAAGGCCGTATAATAAAAGAAAAACTAAATTCACGAAATAGTAAATCTCAATTTTATCATTGAAAGGGAGGAATATATTTTTATATCAGATTCAAACAGTCAGCTCTTTCAAAAAGATCTTTTTGAACATTATTATTTTTTTCTACGTAATATTTTTATATTGCGTAGAAGAAAAATTTTTTTTAATGACTTCGCATTCCTTTCTGATAAATCATATTACCTCAGTGAAATTTATAGGCTTAAACGCTCTGTTTCTGTTATTGTTTTTTTCCTTCCTTTTTGTAAAGATATAATCATCAACATAGCGTTTCTCAAACTGTGGGGCAAGTCCCCTAGGAGGCGTGATAACCCTAGGCATATCGAAAAGTCGAAAACAAAAGATTATATAAAAAAAAAGATTATTAATTTACTGAAAGCAAGCAAAACAGAATACATTCCGACATTATAAAAAATAAAATGCATATTTATACTGATATAATACACTTATAAAAGTATCAGTACCTCACAATGAATTTGATAATTAATTTAACAATACTAAGTTAAGAACAAGTGTAATAATTGTCAGTGACTCCATGGGATTGTCATATATAATATTATATACAAAATTTAATACTTAACTTGATAATGAGTTCAGTTTATAATTAAAGTCGTATTGTAGCTTTAGTGTCAAAATATATTATTATAGAATTCAATACATTGCTATTGTATGGAGGAGGGCACAATGAAAAATTTGATTGAAAATTGGGTCGCAAATATTGTAAGTTTGAGAAGTACTGATGTGTGTCAGTGGTCCCAACCTCCGGACCGCGAACCAATACCGGCCTGTGGATTAAATAGTATCGGTCACACAAGGAAGATTAAATTATTTCCATTTTATTTACTGTAGTGTATTTCTTGAGTTTGTGCGACTTTTTACAGAAATCAATTTATATTCATTTTTTGGTGCAATCGTTTTGTCTTGGATGCATGTTTAAATACAATTAAATTAAAATTTTTAAATAAAAACAGTCTAAAATATAAACAATCAACGTCCCTCCTCCCCTCTTTAGCGGACCATGGTAAAATTATCAAACATTAACCGGTTCACACCGATAAAAACGTTCTGATGTATGTGACGAAAAATATCTTCATTTACTTTTATTTGTTATATAATCTATTATTTATGAATTGCTACTTTTAAGCATATTTTGATTTATAGAGTTGGTTGTTCAATTGTTTGTATTTATCATTTGTTATTCATTTTTATTGGAACTGGTAAAAAATGAAATACAGCTTCAAGAAAAATTTATGAAACTCGTCTTATTAGCATTTTCCTCTCTGAAGCATTATTTCAATCTCAAGAATCAAATAACCTGTGTATTATCTATGTTGTGTAAAATATTTATATAGGAACCTATTAATCAATATTTATTTTCCTATTTCGATCGAAAAATTGATTACTGGTGGCACACTAATTTACCGCTAATCTTATTGCGTTATCGACGTAAATAATTGACGAACCAAATATAATTTTAAGACAACTATAAAATGTTACATTAAATACATGACGAATCAAATGGTAAAACTAGAAATGAATAAGAGTTAGCTTATTTTAATCAAACGAGGTTGAGTTTCTTTAGAGTCTAATAATTTAATCATCTCTCCGAACACAGCCTAACTTTCTTAAGTCTCCTTCTCCTTTTCGTAGACGAGGGGGCGACCCGCCGATTCAGCCCCGGCGTCCCAAACCGAAGCGAAATCCACTTTAAAATTATCACTTTGCCCCTTTTCCCGAAAGCAACGGAAATCTGCGGAAACGTACCAGCAGAAGAGGAAAGATATTAAGCCCCGTAAGCCATAAATCAAACAACCCCTTTTCCGCCCTGTTTCCAAAGGGGCGCAGTGGTGGAGAGAGAAAAGAGAACATTGCCTACCTGCGCCTCAGGAAATTTCAGACACGTCCTGGACCATTTGTATTCATGGGAAAGGTAGAATTATAATTACAATCCACCTTCATGATCTGTCCGTACGTCTGTCTGTGTGAGGGCATGTCCATCTGTTAGGGGCTGCGCAAATTGAATTATGCAACAGTGGCACGCGTTATCAATCGTTTGCTTGTGTTGCTGCGTAGACCCCTTTTCAATCTGTGGGAAACAGCAGGGACATCAGAGTGTAGCAATCAGGGACTGGCGTTCCATTCTTCGTCGGAAGCGATTTCCCTGCTTCTATATCTATATACATCTCTCTCGGAGTGGATGCATCTTTTGGGGGAGGAGAGGGGTGGGTGATGTGAGCCGCATTGTGTTCTGGAAAATTAAATTCGGGAGGTAAGAATGAGGCAGGGATGAAGTTCGGGTTGAAAAGAAAAAACAGAACGGATTTTGTTTTTGTAGTGCATCGTCTGAGCGAATGTTTACGAATTGTAAATGTCAGTTTAGCTAATAGCACTGATTTTCCTCGGCTCTTTTTTTAGCTTATATAATACATAAAGGTTTTATCTAAAGTGGATTATTAGTCTCAGAAAGATGTAGATTACGTACAATTGGATAATTTGTTAATGTTAATGGAGTAGTGTCAGTTTCTCTCGCTAATAGTTTTGATTTTCATTAGGCGGGTTTAGTATTTATTTGACGTATATTATTATTTAAGTTTTTTGTCAGGGGTCGATGATTAGCTAATTAATCTAATTTACTAAAAGACATGTAGTTTACTTAAAACTTAAAATAGATAGTGTAAATGAACTCATAAGATTTCCAGTTTTTTATTATTATTATTATTATTATATAAACCTTTTAACTGTCAAGTTATTTTGATATGATTGGGTACATAAACTGTCAAATTTTTTTAAATTTTAAAAATCAAATGTTTATTACAAAATAAAATATACTTAGTAGTCAAAAACTGATATTTTGAATTACTTGCATAAAAATTTGTAGATTTTATAGCAATTGCATATTTGCTTGAAGTGGCTACCCACACATGGCAGTGGTAAAGTTAGCTTCTAGTTTTCTAAAAAATAAAATAAAAAAGAATACCTATTAGTAGTTCAATATAATTCTGTTTTATGTGGTATAACTGAAAACACTTTTCCAAGCACAGATCAACTCCGCAATCATTACACCAGAATCGTGTTTTCTTCCTTATCTTTTTTCATTTGCATCCTTTTTTGATCAACAAACTTTGTAGTGTCTTGTAGGCTCCCGTTACACAGGAGTAGGAGAAATATGGGATATATATCAGTGTTTCTCAAACTGTGGGGCGCGCCCCCCTGGGGGGTGCGATAACCCTTCAAGGGGGCACGAGCATATCGAAAATAAAAGGTTAAAAAAAATTAATTTACTGGAATGAAAAAAAAAACAAAATACTTTCTGATATAATAAAAAAATACAGATTTACATTGATATGATTTATATGTATCATCTGGTGAAAAAAGGTCATCAAAAATAAAAGATTCTACTTTGAACGCTCATTAGCTATCTTTGATCCTATAACTAAATAAAAAAAATATTTTGTTTGCTTTGCTGTAATCCTACGATGAGAGATTTTTTCATTGCGTTTCTTTTAACTTAAAATATTACTTTTGCTGGCTTTCGAACTTACTGGTATGGTTACCTGCATCCCTTTCTTTTAGGGAAGTTGTAAATTATATAATTCTGTTGCGCTTTTTTTTCACAATGTGAAAGAGTTTTTTGATACATGGATAAGCATATTGAGCACTTTGAAGGATTAATTGGCCAAGATTTATTTTTATGAGTATAATGAAACATATAATACAAAAATCGTTAATTCTGTGTGGGAAAACTGTTTATTTGTTACCAATGACCTTGACAGAGAATCCTCTAATTTGACAGTCTTAATGGGAGCTAAAATGAATTGATAACATATCTCCTTTTTTGAGAGTGGCAAACGTTTTTTTAGAATCTTAAGGTACTTGTTTAGACCGAGTTCCCGGCACGACTACTATTTTTCAAAAATATTTTCTTGAACATGCTGCATTTTCCCCTATAAATAACTTAGTGGTTTTAATTGTGATGTTGTACGACTGATTATGGTTTATAAATGTAAATGAGCAGAATCTAAAAAAAGAATTGGGCATCTGTGATCTCTCTGAAAGGAAATTGAAGCTGATCAAACAAGGAAAACACTTGCTGAAATAATGCATATTAATCATGTTAGCGAAAGTAAATTTGAGAAAAGCAATAAACATGAAACGAAAGAAAAATTTTCAATAGCTACATTAAGAACTTTATCAAGAAAATATGAAGCCATAACTGTATCGCAAAATGCACTTCACCCTGTCAAAAAGACACAAGCAAGAAAAAGTTCAACAGGATATTTGTCGATCATCAAAGGATATTAAAATTACAAAAATGTGAACAAAATGTGACAGTTTTGCTTGCAAATCGCTTTCCTGTAATGTTAGCAAAAAGTGTCTGTGATTTGTGTCCTTTATTAAGGTCCCGCACATTTGGAACAATTTAGTTCAGTTTTATTGGATATTTTCTCAAATTATGAAAGACAAATAGAAAAATCCTTGAAATAGGTAAGTATCTTTTCTCTTAGTTAAATTATTCACTGAAATTGTGATTTTTATCTTGTATATTGAAAATAATTATAAAAAAAAAGAATTGGGGTGCATCACTCCCCGTGACCATTGACGTTAGTATCGAGTGCACACCTGATCCGGGGCTTTCTCGCTTTAAATATTAAAAAAATAACACAATTGTTATTCATTAGAATTTTATATTCTTTTTTTATTACTTAACATTTATTCTAAACGCTAATTCTGCGAAGCTTAAAATTACAGTTCATTCAAAACCGTTTATAATATGAGTATTCATTTCAATAAATCATTTTACATTTTTGTATACATTGTCATGCACTTGGTTTTACTCTCCTTACAATTAAGCTATTATATCAAGAATAATATATTATCATTTTTTAAAAAAATAAACTCGTGTTAAGAGTGGGTACTTCAGCCAGTATAAGACCAAGTTTAATAATTATCAGTGACTTCCATGGGCTTGTCTTGCAGAGCAAAGTTTTTCAAAGGAAGGCTAAAAATTAGAAATTGACACTCAGAGTTATTTTTTGATATTTAGCTCAGATCTATATTTTGTCTTCAAAGTAGCCATCGCAGAAAATCCGGTTTCACAAAGGTATGTTGTTAAAAATGGTAATAGTATACGAAATGCTTTTGTTTTCAGTGCAGAAAATTCAGCATCCACCTCTATCCAGAATTCAAAGAGTGATTTATTACAAAATTGCCCTTTAATTTCGTCATTGGATGTGAAATCTATGAAGATCTCTTTTTCGGCAGTTGAGAGCCCTTTTGAAGTATTTTGAAATGGATCCCTAACCCATTCGTAACTTGCTATCAATTTGCCCTCGTCTGTGTACTTGTTGATGCTTTATTATCGTCGAATGCTCGCTGTGATTTAAAAATATATCTATGATTTTGTTTTAATCCACTGCCGTAAATACTTAATACCGTGAATTATAATTAACGCGTGAATTATGAAATGTACATTCAAGAGAGATTCGGTAGCTAATCGATTCGGCCAAGACTGACTAGAATTGTACAAAGTACAGCATTTTTACATGTTTTGTGCAGACGTCTGTTAGGTTGCCTAGACTCACATGTACGTTCGCGAGGATGCCAGATGTAATGCATATGATAAAGAGCAACATAGATTAGGCTATTTTTTATAATGACATTTGTACTTTTAGAAATGGATCTTGAAGGAAATAAATCTTTAATTAAATATTATTTCTCAATCTGTTTCAATTTAAAAATTAGAGAGAGAAAAATAAAATAATTAACCTATTACCTAAAAGTATATATATATATATATATATATATTAATTTACTTAAAATATATATTACTTAAGAGTAACATATATAAAAAATTTAATACTTATCTTATTAATACTGAATTAAGAACAAGTTTAATAAGTATTAGAGACTTTCATGGGTTTGTCTTGCAGAGCAAAGTTTTTTAGAAATTGACCCTCTGAGTTCTTTTTCTATATTTAGCTGATATCTATATTTTGTCTTCTAAGCAGCCACCGCATTTTGCAATATGTTCCAATTTAAAAATCAGAGAAATTAAAAATAACATAATAATTATCCTATTACTTAATTTTTTTTTTGCTTAAAAGTAACATATACAAAATTTAATACTTATGTTATTAATTTGTACAGTTTATAATTAAGATCGTGTATTGTAGCTTTAGCGTCAAAGGGTATTATTATTGCATTCAGTAATTTATTAATGTATAAGGGGGGCGCGATAAAAATTGTGATTGAAAAGGGGGCACCAGTATTGAAAGTTTGAGAAACACTGATATATATATATATATATATAATAACATTCAGTAAGACAATATGTGACCGGCTAGGATTCTTTTGTCCAAAAGCAATACCCTCATGTTTATTTAAAAACTCTTCTACAACTTGGATTCGAAATTCTAAAAATGTAATACATTTCCCAACCACCTTTTTATTAATGAAAAATGAATTCCAGAGTACCTTGTCTAGTAAATGTAAAAAAAATTTTTTTATAATATTTTATTCTAGCGCTTACGGATTGTTGGACGAAACGATATTTCTTGATATAACAGCGATCTACACCACACCCAAAGTAAATTACACAAAAAATTACCCCGCGCAATACTCGGGCGTGATATTTTGGAGCATTAGTGCCATGCCCGAGATAATCTCGGGTATGGCAGTCGAAAGTTTAATTACAAAGTTCTAGATATAAGTTTATTATTACTAAATATTCTAGTTTGTATATAAGAGTTTATATAGTTATATTAAATGCATAATTTTTATTCTTAATTTAATTTAAAGATAATTTAAAAGTCATATTACATAAATATATATATATATATGTAACGATAATACTTTTTGGGCGACATAATTTGTCGTGGCGAGTGGTTGATTTAAACAATGGCGAACCAAATGTAGGGCGTGGTCGGTGGTGGTATTTTTCTGTGTTACGTGGCGTGTGGTCGAGTACTGTATTATCGAAGAGGCACTCATGTAAATCAATAATCCAGTTTATTCACATCTGGAAACACATAAAGATCAAGTAGGGACGGCATTACACATAACAAGAAGCAAACATCATGGCACAAACACAGACAAAGAGAAACACAGAACGCGCGGCAGCCGGCTGGTTACATGATTGCAGAGAGGCGAGAGCAGAGAGAGCGCGTGATTTCCAGATCTCGGAATTTATGGGCAACGGGACGTCACGTGATTCTAGGAGGGGGATGGAGATAGTTTCTTAAGTTCCCGGTAGGCGGGTAATCAATTAAAATAATTAAATGGTTGTCCTGAAGGACTGGACGTTAATAATTCAAGATCTATTACAATTAAATTTTTGGAGTTATTACATATATATATATATGTATATGTTGTGTGTGTGTATTATGTATTTTTCTTTGTTGGAACAATTTTTCCGTTTCATAAGAAGCAGAAGCAGACAAACATTTAAAATGCGTCGTTTCACAGATCTTTTGGAAGTAACTAGGAATGCTGTTTTTAAAATTTTCAAAAGTCATTTGAATTGAGAAAAGAACAGTGTTGGAATGAAATAAATGACATTTCTCAACAGTCTCATAGACAAAAGAAGATATTAATTTTCAGTTTCAATAAGATAAGTATGAAATAATTTAACCTTTAAAAGTTCGTAATTTCAACTTTTTAAAAAGTGGAAAATAAAAAAACAAAAAAAAATTTTGTGACTATGAAAAACTAGCATGTAAATTTTTTTTAAATTAAAGTTATTGTATTTACTTGAAATTTTTTTTTATAACAGTAATTTCTTACGGAAAAAAGTTTTTAAAAGAAAGAATACGATTTATTAACACGCATTTGTTAGTTTTCCACCTATAAAAACTTAGTAGGTAACTTTTTTTTACCCTTTTTTTCCTACAGTGTTTAAAAATTGCAGAATTGTATAAAATATGTATTACACATGATAAAAAAACTATGTCAAAAAAAATTTTCGGTTTTCGGAAAAGCAAAATTTTTAGTGCTGTGGAATAAATTTTTTTTTGTTATGATATTTTTCCCTCGGCATTCAATTTTTTTCAGGGATGCTTAAGGTATCCGACTACGATCGGAACCGTGATTTTGCAAAAGCCTATAAATGGATAATATTTATGATATTTAGTGTCACTTAGATTAGAAAATGTATATAAATTTTTTTTAAGAATAGTATTACAATAAAAAAATTATTTAAGTACACAATTTTGACAAAAAATGAACATAGAATGACCCATTTTCAAAATATTCTTCTTTTGTGAAAAATGCTTCTATATTATAATAATATTTTGCCTGTATATAGCTTAAACCTCTGTACAGAGGCTCAACTAGAATTTTTGAAATATATAACTTAGAAGTGGGTTTATCCATGTCTTACGACAACAGAGGGGAAAAATTTTAAGAAAAAAGCGCCGATAATTATTTCAATGGGTTGTAAGTATGAAAATAATGTGAATTTTTCACAAAAATCATAGTTGAGTCTCTGTACAGAGGTCTGAGCTACATGCAGGCAAAATATTATTATAATAAAAGCATTTTTCACAAAAGGAAAACATTTTGAAAAAAGGTTATTCTAAGTTAATTTTTTGCCGAAATATTGTATTTAAATAATTTTTTTTGTCAAAATGTGTCCTTTAAACAACTTTATATATGTATTCTAATCTAAGTGACACTAAATATCATGAAAATTATCCATTTATGCGCCTTTTTAAAATCACGGTTCCGAACGTAGTCGGGTACCTTAATGCGAAAGTTTGAAAACGTGAAATAAATTTACCCATATTTCTTATTGTATTAAATATAATTATACTTGAGATTTTACATAAAAGGCTATAGTTCGTACTTGAAAAAAATATTAACCCCTTTCCGCCTTTTCTCGAGCTGAGCTTGGGCAGGCAAAACGTACCATTCCGGCTCATTCTGAGTGTAGCTCGGGCACTGTGAAAATTTGCGCTGTGCACTCGGTCTTTCCCGAATTTTTGTAATTTCGAATAATTAAACTAACACTCGGTGGAATTTTCTCCAATAAAAGGATGTCCTGCTGAGCAACCTCCTTTACTCTTATCTGAAAGACACTTTGTTGACTATATTCACCCAACAGAGAAAAAAACTAATCCAATACGACAGTGTATTATTTTCTGCTCAAAGAGAGACAATAAAAAAAAAAGGTAAGAAGAGAAACAAGGTTTACTGTCCAGATTGCGATGTTGGGTTTTTGCAGTACAGTGTTTTCGAATTACGATCAATTTTTGATTAATAATTTCGAAATCATTTATGTAAATTCAAACAATGTAAGTAAAATTTGTAACTCTGGCAAAAGCAGGGTATCTAAGCTTAATATTTATAGTTAGTATGAATCAGTAGCGCAAACAGGAATTTTTCAAGGCGGAATCCACGGTCGAAAATCCTCGATTTTCGTATCATGCTCTAATAGGCCTCTCAACATTTTCTTTTGATTTTGTCGATTTTCGGGAACAAAAAACACAATAAAAATTAATTATTGAATGAATAATTAGCATTAATTAAGGTATCCGACTACGTTCGGAACCGTGATTTTAAAAAAGCGCATAAATGGATAATTTTCATGATATTTAGTGTCAGATTAGAATACATGCATAAAATTGTTTTAAGGACATTTTGACAAAAAAATTTATTTAAATACAATATTTTGGCATAAAAATTAACTTACAATAACCTTTTTTTCAAAATGGTCGCCTTTTATAAAAAATGCTTCTAAAATGATGATATTCTGTGCTTATATGAAGTAAAGACTTTTCCAGAGAGTCTGGACTATTTTTTTT
>BMAV01010928.1:188911-202799 GCA_019973955.1 Trichonephila inaurata madagascariensis
AAAAATATTATGAATATAATCGTCCTAACTGACCATGGAAATAAAGAATTAGGAAATACATGGTTTTTAAAATGGTTCTTTTTACAACTAAGGAAATTTTAAGTATCATCCCAAAGAACAGTACTTCTGCAGATTTGCAATTAGAAATTTTTCAAAACTTAAGATATATAATTAAAAAGTATTTTATATAATCTCACGGGCAACTGACTGGTATATATTTTAAATTTTAAAGTTTGAATTATGTTCTTTCCGTTTTGAATGGTTTTTAGACTTTGGAATAATTTTGTTTTAAAAATATACATGCCTTTAGAACAATTTATCAGTTGCTTATAGCACTAATTAAATGGATCTTTTCCTCTGCAATTCTTTTTTCCTGCTTTTTGGAAGATATTGCTTGTTTTCCCATGGCTCACACTTAGATATTTTTGCTACTCGAAGTCTATTATACCTAAAAGGCCTATTTGTAAGCAATAATCTCAGCTTTAAACATATTACAGGGCTGTATTAACAAATTAGGCTCTCTGAATCAAACCATATATTTTTTTAAAAAGCATTATATCATACTTTAAAAATAATTTATCTCCAAATGTGTATCGAATCTACCGTTATTAAATATATCGATTAACTCGTTAACTGGTTTGCCCGTACACCGTACGGGCTACCGAAAGCAAGCTACAACCAGTTTGCCCGTACTATGTACGGGCACAAATATATTCTTCCTTCTATCTTTGATTTGCACATATATTTAATTCTAATGGTAAGATTATTAGCGCTAGTGTTTTTAAGAAATGCAGTTTGTACGTGTTAATGAAACACTTCTCATCCAGTGTTTTCTTTGTGGCGTAGGCGGGAATTTTTCATTGAAGTCAGGAATTTAAATTCTTGAAAATATTCGACAAAGAACAGGTATTGGCAAGACAATGTGCAATTTGTTGCTTGAGAAGAAATGAAAATGTAAAGATAATCCAAAAAGTTCGATATTATCTCTGTCCCTATTTCAATGTAAGACTAAGTATTACACCATGCTTCAAATTGTGTGTGTGCATATATGTATGCACACACACACAATATCATCAACCATTTGATAAAGAAGCACGGACATATGAAATGTTTTTGTGAGTATGAGAGATATTTTGTAAAGATATATATATATATGAGAAACATCCTTCATAGCATGCAGTGTGTACTTATAAAAGCAAACATTTAGGGGTTTTTGAGTGTTCCACAATAATAAAATAAAAAATGTGATAACTTTAAAATTAAAAAAAATAATGATATAAAACTCTTCCTGTTTTGCATTCTATTATACACATATTAGTATTATGATTAGTTATATTCAATAAAAAAATGTACCTTTGTTTGGAACATTTTGGACAAAGAAAAAAAAAATTGACCGCTTAAGGGTACTTAACCTTTTTTCCCTCCTGTCCTCAAAGACATGACAGTTATATCATGCGGGCCGCAACATGCGGATAATGGAAAAAACACATTATAAGACCAAAGCAACATTGATAAGCAAAATTCATCAAAATATTAAAACTCATTTTTGGCTATTATATTAATACTATATTAACTTTTCTACAAATACACAAAACAAATATTTATTGTTATGAATTTTTAATAAGTTATGGGATAATTTCTATTTTCTTTTGTCTACGACTAAGCCCCTTGCTTACATTCCACTATTAAAAGAAACAAACTGGTTGCAAAATTGATATATTTAGTTGCTTGACTAACAGAATTTCTTGCTAAATTTTTAGTATATTGTTCTCCAATAAGTAATATATAATTTATTATTGTTATATTTGAGTTTCTTAGTGAATTAGGCCATGACCGGGGCACTCAGAAAAGACCGGTGGGCCACATGTAGCTCACGTGCTGCAGATTGAGTATCATTGGCTTAAGGGCTTAATCTGATTTTACAATTAGTTAATTGCATTAGTAATCATTAAAACACTTTAAGTATTCATTATTGTATTGTCAATTATCCTGAGTAACTTCATTTTGACGATTATACGAATTTATACTTAAAAAATTGTGCATTCCAATTTTTTTTTTGTTTATATTAAAGAAAAAACCTTCAAACACAGATCAAGAATAATTAACATCATTTTCTATAAAAATCTCCATATTCATCTCACGACTAAAATATTCTCTTTACTATAAAATAACGAATTACCTCGTCCTCAAGGACTCCTTACTTCCAGAAATCAATAAATATATGCATATCATGAAAAGAATAAGAGAAAGAATGGCTCGTAACAAAAGAACACATTAATCGCAGTTTTATTATTTTCCCTTTGATCTCTCAACCCAACTCACAAATACGGAGCCTCGGGACACACACAGCACAATTTTGTACCCGAAAACACCAATTGAATTAAGGCGACCCGTACGCCTTAATTTTTTTGTTCTTGTTCTTTTCCCTCCTCCTCTCTCTCTCCCCTATTGTTGCCTCCGACCCGGCTCGCTCGGAGTCCCAACCCATGTCCTTTTCCTCGCTGTCTCCGCCCCTGCTTCCTTTTAATGTGCATCAACAAAAGCCGCATAATTTGCCGCTGCATACTAACTCGCGTCAGGGCCTGGGGCGCCTCTGCGAGGGGCGACCGCACGCGCCAACTTGGAATAATTAAATCGGGTCTTCAAAAGAGCGTCAGGTGCGTAAAATTTTCCGCACCTCTTTTATTGTCTCGCTCATTAGGGCTATAAGCCTCGCTGTTACCCTTGTCCCTTAATGTCGTCAAAATGCGGAAATTTCGCTTTGATCTAGCCCGCTGTGGCGGTTGCCGCCAATTACGCCATTTTTGAAGAAGCCTTGGTCTCTCAATTTTTTGTTCGTTCTTTTTCGTAGATTTCCTTCTCCTGATCCTCATTTTTTGTTTTTTTTATTTCTCATCCCTCGTGACTTTTGTTTTTGCTCTGGTTTCCTTGTTTAATATCATTTCTGGAATGCTCCGGGCAAATGTGAAAAGTCTTTCTTTTTCGATTGGAATGCAATTTTTTCCCCCGTGTTGATGTTGGTGGTAGTATGGATTTTCTCGACTCATTTTAACAATCATTTTTGTTGTTTGTTTACTTTTAAGAAGATGGGGTTTTTTGTTTTCTTTTAAAGAATGAAGATTGATAATTGGCTCCATTTTTGCTGTTGTATGCATATTATTTGTGTTTATTTATTTTCGCTGTACTAATAATATTTTTCATAATCTTGTAATTACTATTAAAATATATCTGCTAAAAAAGGAATATACATATATTTATTTTTCACTCAATGCTTACTTTATTACCAGTCTTATTCAGTGTGTAATTGAACAAAATATAATACATGTATAATGTTTTTAATTAATTGTACAACGAAATGTGAGTGAGTGTTTATTAATTTATTTATTTTACAAATGCCACAACTACAATAGCTCCTATGCCATTAGTGCACGTGTTCTCTAATATTTTTCGGCAGTTGAATTAAGGCTAACTAGTGCAGGGCACACGACCAAATGTTTAGCTGTTATAGGCTGACCAGAATCACACAGACTACAGTCCGGTGAGTTGGCGATACCAATTCTGTTCAGATGAGATCTCAGAGAGTTATGACCTGCCAAAAGTTTAAAATGAGCTACAGCAGCTTTTCTAGGATCCCTAGGAACCCAGGAAGGGTCCTTGTTCAAGATTGCTCGATTCTTGTCCTTCGACAACTCCATTACTTCCATTTTAAAATTCTAAAAGGCTATATTAGAAAAAAAGCCTTAAGAATGAAAGGTTGAAATCCTCGCGGGGTTTTGGATCACAAGGGCTCCTTTCTTAGCAAGAAAGTCGGCATGCTCATTCCCAACTATGTCACAATGAGCTGGTATCCACTAAAAAAAGATTTTATGAGGAACTTCTTTAAAGAATGATCTGCATTTTAAAATTCTTTGTGAAATACAGAGATAATTATGAGATAGAGCCTGTAATGCCGCGATTTAGGTGAGTGTTTATTAAAGTCACACAATAAAGCAACATGATTGGTATTGGTGATGATCCTCGTAATTTTGAACCACATGGTCAAGTGAAGAAGACGGCATATGATTTCCACACCATGCAATCATGAGGACTTTAAGCCATGACAGATTTTAAGTGCATCGCCCGCTCTACACGGATGGTCTTTAATGGTACCGGGGCTTGAACTCATGTTACGCCGACTACGTGTCCGTGATCATGACCACTAAGATACTGCAACCTCCAATTGCATAGCGAAGAAGAAAACTTAACTATCGCTGTTATAAATACAATTCAATTTTTTTCATTTTTTCAATCAGTTATAATTATTTATAGATGCGACGATCAGATTTGATTTGATTAGAGTTCAAGTCCTGCATTTAGCTGTTCTGAGAGGTAAGTAATGAAGATGTTGGAAATCCGTCCCGATTTCTTAACTAGCCACCCTAACCTCCCTTTGTGAGGGTCTTGCATCTGTTGCCGCGTGAGTCTTGCCAACATTGTAATAGGAAAAAAAGAAATGTTTGGACCTTTCTCCTTATCTAACATTTCTCCCTTCCGTATTTCCGCAATTCCTTTTGGGAGTGTTTTCCCGCATATCCTATGTCTTTTTCAGGGTATTTCCTTCTCATTAGAAAATAGCACTTGTGTGTGTTCGTGTTTTTTCCCCCTTCTATTTGCATTGTAATTGTAAAGTACTGCTGCCGTATTCTTCTCCCGGTTCTCAGTGGCCGTAGTAGTCGAGTGGTATGGGTATCGGATCGCAGCTTGCCTTGTCACGAGTTCGAGCCCCGTACCACTAAATACCCGCCGTGTAGGGCAGCGATGCACGTTAAATCTGTCGAGAGCTGAAACATCCTCCCGTTGGTGTGGTGTGGTAGTTAGGAGAGGGGGTTGCCAGCTCAGGTGTCGTCCACGTCACTTGACCATGGTTCAAAATTACGTGGTCCGTTCAATCAATCAATCAACCCCCGGTTCTCAAGAATTTTGGGTGGGAGTCCCTCATTCGGGATCTTTTTGTATATGTTTTTCGTTTAGTTGCAAATAAAATTTCTCGGAGAGTCAGATGCAGCTCTAAGCCCTTTGGGTGACCTCGATTCTCGGGAGTAAGTACATTTGTTGAATTTTTTCCCACACTTCACTAGAAGAGAACAAACTATCAAGAGAGTGATTGTTTATCAACCCACAATAGCTCAACATGAGGGTGATTGATGATGGACCTCGGGCAAGTGACACGGACGGCACGTGGGTTGGCACCCCTTCTCCAAATTCCTACATTACTCTTATGAGAAAACTTTGAGCCTCGACAAATTCAACGTGCATCAGCCCCTCTACACAGAACAAGCTATTGAAGACGGTTCAAAGGGGTTGTTTGAATTTATGATGCCTACTTGAGTGTTCTAAATGGAAGCTCAAGCTTACTTCTATTGTGGACGAAAAAAACGGGAAGAAAACCAGGAATGCAATCCATATTATTTATTTTAATAATGGTATAGTTATATCCTTATGCTCAAATTCGTACTCCATTTTAAATATCACTTACTAATACGATAGGTTTCTTTATTTAAGTCATTTTCACCGGTTGACATATACTATCTGCTTGCAGTGGAGCACGCATACTACATTCATAGGACGCAGTGCAGGTTTATCCTTTGGGATCTAGAAGCGGGTGCCCAGGGTCCCGGGGCGTGGATGGGCCCGGATAAGCAAGACTTAACTAGGTTTTCCTTGGATACGCCAGTACCAAGGGGGCCTTTAGATATTCTTAGCCCCGGGGCCCGAAATGAGCTTAAACCGGTACTGATGGGATGGGTTACATTATATAAAAAAAAGTGGACGAAAGCAATGAGATGTTGTTTTTATGCTAAAAATACGAGGGTTACTCTGAAATTTTTTAGATCCACGCAAACGAGAAGTTTCAAAATAAAATTAACGGTTTGATTTGAAAATACTAAGTATTTTAACACAGAGAAGACTATTTTTTACTGATTTTTTTCAAGTTGCTTAGAGTAGAATAAATTTCAGACAGAAGAGAAAATGGAGATGAAGCGAGAACATTATCGTGCCATGATTTTTAATGATTTTAAAGCGAGATTATAACAGGAATGCACTCAACGGCTGCACTTAGCATTTAGAGATGAATCTTCATGTTGTATTCAGAAGGTTTAAAAAATTTTGCAGTGGTCGCAATTCTCTTCAGGACGAAGAACACACAGGAAGGCCGCGGTCGGCAGTAATCCAGGATAATGTGTCTGCCACACGGAAAATGTTAATGGATTATAATCGCTGTACTTACCAAATGATACAGAAGGAACTTTTTTAACATTGGATCCGCAGCTATACACAAATTATTCATGAAGAATTACATATGAAAAAAGTAGTTTGCCGTTGGGTTCCCCTTAATCTAACCGAGCACCAAAAAGAAGAGCGCGTCAGAATCAGTAAGGAAACCCTTAAATTGTGTGCTAAACGATGATGGCCACCACATCATTTCTAAAATTATTACGGGTGTTGAAACTTACATGCCGTTCTTTGACGTTCCAACACGTCAATAAAGCAAAGTATGGGTCTTTGAAGATGATCCCACGCCGACAATGGAGAAAAGTCTACGAACAATGAAAAAGTAATGTATACCGTTTTCTTCAGAAGTAAGTTATTGGTAAAACCCATCAGTTTGGAAGGACAGAAGACAGTAACAGCAAACTGGTATACCTCTAAATGTCTTTCAGAAATTCTCCAAGAAGTAAATGTCAGGGAATTAATGCTTCGCCATGGCAATGCATCTTCCAAAACAGCCAGATTAACGGTGGGGTTTTTTAAACAAAAACAGATTAGAGAAATAAAACGTCTATCTTATTCTCCAGATCTAGTTATGTGAGACTTTTGGTTACTTTTTTTTAAATCTAAAAAAGAACTTACGTGGACGTCGTTTTCATTCAGAAGAAGAGATTGATGTGGCTATAAATAAATTTTGTTCATTAATTTTAAGAAATGAATGGTTTGAGGCATTTATATATAATCTATGACAAATTTGTCTGCAAAAGTGGAGTGATGTTAGAGGAGACTACTTTGAACAATCGTAAAATTTGTAAGTATAACTTTAAAAACCTAGGAGTATCTCAAAAATTTCGGAGTGACCCTCGTATTAAAATTCTTTTGGTCTATGGCAGGGCTCTTAAACTTTTCGAGGTGGTGGCCCTATTTCTTGTACAAAAATTTTGTGCGATCTCATAAACGTTGCGCGTTAAGTTTACACACGCTTGGGTACTTCTATATGTGTGTTACTTGTAGTATATTATTGTTTTGCAGAAATAAACATCCTCAATATTTTTTTAGTTTGAATATAATGATATATAATTTTAATTAACAAAATTAAAAAAAACATATAATGTAATTACATAGTAAATCATACATAAACTATTATCTGTTTATTGAGTGAGTTTACTTCTGAGATCAGCACCTTTTATTAACTACGACATATCAAAAATTTATATGCAAGATTTATAGGAAGGAAGTGCTTGATTATTTTTAATTATGTTATTAATTCTTGGAATAATAGTCGAAACCGCCGGACGAAGTACTTCAATATTTTTTAGATATGATCGATACTCTACTAAGAATCTATAAATAAACAATTAAATTAACTATTATCTTTCTCCAGTAAGAATTTAAATAAATTAAATTATTATTATTATTCATCGCGAGCAAGGTATTTTATGTGAATTGATACATCGAAAAGCCTAATATTTTTGGCACCTCCAGATGCAAGTCCAGCGACCCTTAGTTATGGAAGTATCCCCTCCCCTAGTCTGTGTTTCACTCTTATATATACCACTGACCGCCTGATTTTTAAATCAACTGGATCCATTGCACGAAGAAATTTCCAGCTGTCAGAATAGTTGGAAATAGACTTCGAAAAAAAGAAAATCTAATGACAAATTAGAGCAATTATTATCGAGTAAAAAATATACTAGCAAATAAGAGCAGCTAAAAATTGTTATTTAAACATTTCTTTTCTATTTTAAAGTGTCGTAACGATCTCTTAAAGCAGCACGGGTGGCCTATTTTATGTATTATTCGAAACGATTTGCATATTTTGATTTCCGAATTCCTGCATGTTTAATTACTCGAACAGCTTTGCCCTCGAGTTCATAAGCCACGGACTCAAAAGCAGAAACGCTTTTTAAGTCCTTAAATTACAAAACAAGAAAACCAGAGAAAAAATTTAATCACGACAACACTTTAAATCTCATCTTACTTTGCAAAGAATAACAAACACACACACTAAGGTGAATGTTTAAAACTGATAAATTACCTGGCTAACTGTCAGCAATTTGTTCTTGGGATACAATAGGTTTCAGTTTGTAGATGCCTAAAATCGAAAGATCGTGACTGACAAGACTTGACCTAAATTTTTCTGGCAACACAAGGTCTTGCCACAACTTTTACCACTTTAACCTCATTCAAATACACTTTTTTTGTGTGTCCACAGCGTAAACAAAGGTCGTGAGATCGAAATCGTAGAGAGAGGGGGCATGATTTCTTTTGTTGTTACCCCGCAACAATCTTTCACCAATCCGATTCGATACTAAAACTCTGTTTTGATTAAATGATGCTGTTAATAAATAATTGTTGGCGCATTGTGAAAAAATTTTTAGAGTGTAGTATAGTATTCAAAACATAAACTGTTTGCTCTTGAAGATGGACTGATAAATACACAAGTTTCCATCTATAATCATTATACCTGAAAATGGGATGCATAGAGATTGAGAAAGAAATGAAAGGAATATTAAAGCCTTCGCCAAGAATAGTTCAAAGGTCAATGCTTTGGAAAATAATACATTGTGAAAGTTCACCGACAATGATCAAGAACTGGTCAGACTTTTACTTTTGTCTTGGTGTTGAAATTCGTATTAACTTTTATTATATGTCTCTGTAAATATTGTGAAATGTGTCATGTAATAACCGTAAACTGTTTTTATGTTAGGTTATTACGAATTTATGTAAAAAAAAAATTCTCCATTTTCAATACACACATCTCCAAAAAAGATTAGAGCACTAAAGAATGAAGAGACAAATAATGTATTATTTTTTAGCACATTTTTTTTATGCAAATTTTATTTCAAAATTTTTTCTTTTAAATTTAATTTATCTTATTTAAAAATATAATGTATTTTTGCAGACATTTTTAAAAGTTTAGAATTAATGCATTCATTTTCAAATTATTTGCAGTGTTTCGTACTTTTTATTACATTCTTTTATTTTACGGTAGAAAAATGCCTCTTTTCCAAAATACCGAATTTATTCGGATCTAAGTCACCCCCCCCCCTCCCAAGGTAATATTACTGAAAATCAAGTGCAACTTAGAATTTTTGTATGAGGAAAATTTAACATGATACAGATGGTTCGAACAATTACAAAACTTTTAAATATATACATTATCATGTATGTATTTAAAAGTTTCTATAATACCGGTAATATAAATTAATAGTTTACTTTTTACTAGTTCTCGCTTTAATTTTTTAAAAAAATTTCATAAATATTGATAAACCATTTTACACTGTAATTTATTTTTTCACAAAAACATGTTGAAAGTTTGGGGGGCGGCTTAGAATCGATGGCTGCTTAGATTCAAATAAATACGGTACATTGCGAGAAAATTCGGGACAAAACTTCAGAAAGAAACTGTTTCTAGTTCTGTTTCTGTTAGTCTAAGCAATAGATATAAAATTTTTACAATTTTTTGTTAGTTGCAGATTACGAACATTTTTATTCTATAGTTAACTTAATAATTGTTATTTATTTATTTATTAATCTGTTTCCAAAATGCAAAAATAAATAAATAAAAATAATAATAATAATACAAATTTCTTTTTCTTAAAAATCTTGATGGAATTTTATTAACATTATTTATTTGGATGATTCATTTGCAGTGATATATTTTCAGGAGCGCAGTTAAAGAACAATTAATTTAATTTACTTTTTAGGATGATGACAAATATAGAATGAGCAACTTTTATAACAATGACTATTACAATAATCGTAATAAAAACAAATATAAATCAACGTTGCAAAAATGATCGATGAAAACTTTTTTAGCAAATATAATTTTTTAAAAAAATTCTCAAAAATACTTTTAATCCTTTATCTCTACCGACGGTACTTATAAATACCACTCACTTTAAAATTTCATAGAATAACCAGTTTTACGAATACTCTGACGATACTTAGCAGAAATATTCTTTTAAGTCCACTCTTCCAAATTATATGGCAGCAAGGGTGCTATGATGAGTATTTTAGCGGGAAAGGCAAATAGATTAATAGAAGTTACGTTTTCAGCTGCAAAGATTGTCATTTTTGCTCTAAAGAAATAGATAATGTCAAAAGGTGTCTTATTTTTTTGTATGTTAATGAAGACCTTAGAAAACGATTTTACTATTTATTTTAAGTGAATAGTGTATATAATTAATTTTACAGTTGAATACCTCTTTAATTAATTAATTAGCTTTAACTTATTAAATTTCCCAAAGTTGAGTATTTTGTTTATGTATATCCCTTAATTTTCAGTGTAGTAATTAAAAAAAAAATATATATTCATGAAAAAATCTGCAGTAAATCATAATGCGATAGATAAAGGGTTAAAAACTAAAACAGAGAAATTTTTAAAAAGACTTAAAATTCGAAGTAAGACAAATGTTTTCATTACTCTCGATTCAAATAGAGATTTTCTCATTTATAATCTATCAAGATTCTTTTCTTTACTTTAATATATCTTTCAACATTTCTAAAAAGAAAATTAAGTATCTTCTCTCTCTCTGTTCCTTTTATGTTATCTTCTTAACGTTTCCTTAAATTACAAATTTCATTATATTATAACTACAATTACATCCATATATAGGATAATACTTCCTTAATGCTCGGTGAAATTATCAATTTTTTATTGAGGCCTTTTTTCTTCTAGGAGAATCATGATAAAATTGCCCTTCGTTCACTCATTAAATAACATGATCGTCACATCACGACTACTTCATTTAATCAGAACTTCATCCACTATTTTAGCAATTAACAGGGCTCGGTGATTCTCAACAGATAATAGCAAAGGACCTAAAGGATTCTTCCTTATCCCCTCTATTTAGTCTCTATATATGAAGATAAGCAATTATTTACTCCTCCAATCAAACAACTGGATTTATCGCATTACCAAACCATGTATTATTTAATAACAAACTAATAGATTGTTGGAGCTGTATTACTTTATATATGTAAATTTATTATTTTTTCATTTTTATAATTATCGTAACATGTTAGTTAATCACGTAATTCGAAGTACAAAGCTTGAACAACTATCTTCGATGAGCATAATAAGTTTGCATCCATATTCTATAAAAATGTGTACTGCACCATACATGCATATATAAATAATTATTAACCAATTACTAAATTGCCATAAATCCAATAGATCAAGTGGCCGCGGTAGCCGAGTGGTCAAGGAATCGGATCGTGGCTGGCCTTGTTACGCGAGTTCGAGCTCAGAACCACTAAAGACCCGCCTTGTGCAGGGGAGCGATGAACGTTAAATCTGTCGAGAGCTCAAACGCGCGTCCTCCCGTTGGTGTGGTGTGGTGGTTAGGAGAGGGGGCTGCCAGCTCAGGTGTCGTCCACGTCACTTGACAAAGGCTCAAAATTACGTGGTCCGTCGCCAAAAGCCCTCGGGTAGCTGAACAGCTCGACGTTAATATTCATTCACTCACTCCAATAGATCAAATTTTTTTCAAAGATTAAAGTTACGAGATCTGGTTTAATGAAAGCTACTATCATACACCCCCATTTACACCTCATAGACCCCCAAATTATTTTTTCACTGGCGTGGACCCCTTTCAGGTTGTTATAGACTCCTGGGGTCTATATAGACAGCTTTGGGAATCACTGATTTAGGAACTAAGATTGTAGGGTTAAACATAATTTTAAGGTAAGCTAACCTATCCCTATATTTGTCTAAGCAACTGAGCTGAAAGGAAGAGAAAATAATGGAAGAATGAATTTCTAAAAATACTCTAAGATTATAGACATAATAGTAAATGGTTAAAATACTATACCACTGTTTCCACTACCAAATACCATGCAAAAACATTAATCGACATACCAAAGCCAAAAAATCTAAATAAATGTGCTAAACTTTTTAAAAAATCGATATGCACATTAGCATGTGTGTAAGCAAATAAATCCCGCCTAGATCAAAACTGTATCGCGCATAAGGAAAAATTGATAAAATATTTTAAAGCGAAATACATATATATATGTGTGTAGAGTTAAAAAACATAGAAATCATTAAAGTCTTAGAAATATTTATTGGAAAGGAAAAACCAAAGATTAGATCAAAACAAAATCAATAAAAATAAAAAGTATTAAAAAAGGTATAGTAAAATAGAGCGCCATTTTGTATGGAGAAGGAGAAATACAAACTAATCTACAATAAAATTTTTTAAAGAATTCAAGGACATTGAATGGGCTTAATTCATGGTCACATGATGAAAACAAACACGTGTTTTCCATTGAATTCAAAACAAACATTAAACAAATTGTACTTGTTCTATTTGTAAAACTCAGATAAAATTTCAAATTTCATTTTTGGGTAATAATGTTTAAATGTTAGGGGAAAAAATTACTTCAAAAAGATTTTTTTAAATAAAAAAAAAGTCGTATTTTATGCTTATGCTTTTAAATAAAAGGCATTTTGTATACATATGTACTTTTTAAGAGAAAGTTTCTGCAAAGAGAAAAACTTGGCAACACCGTAGAAAGTGAGCTGATTAGTTGGAAACACAAGATATAGTTTTATCGTGTGACTATGACGTCACATGAGTTTTTGAATTGATTGGCTAGAATCACGTGGCTTTCACTATTATGTGACTATGAAGTCACATGAATTAACCTCATTAATTAGAAATGTATGAATAAGGAAAACCAAACTAATATGCCAAAATTTATTTTAATGTAAGTTTATAACATTGAACGCATTAGAAATGTAAGCATAAAGAAAATTATACATAAAAATAGACTTGATATAAGCAATAATTAATAAAACTTTATCAAAAGTTATATCTAAATTATCTCTAAAGAAAACATCATAATGTTGTAAATTGTTAGGAGTAACATTTCTATAAATAGACATATGTATAGAATTACAAAAAAGGTACTTTAATAAAATTTAAAACTAAATTATATTTTTTAATAGTACATTTCTAAGAGGAAAACAAATTTGCGCTTTTTTTTATATACGTGTGGGTTCGTGTCATTACCTTAACAAAAACACGCTTATTTTTTAAGTGTATTTTTTTTCCTTAATCATTTTCACTCTTCAAGCATTAAATATTGTTTTATAGGTTATAACTCAACTATAGTTCTTAAACTCGTAAGAGGAAATTAAAATATTTAACATTAAAAAAACTCAAGATATCTTACGGTTTAAATAAATTATTATTTCTTATTAAAGAATAGAAATATTTAAGAACATTAATTCTAAACTGAATGATATATCATACAGAAAAACTTATCTATATATATATTCATATTTAATTGTTCTTGATTGTACTTTATTGTCTTACTTTTGTTTGTATCAAATACGTATCAAAGGATTCAAATAGCTCTATAAATATATTCATCACTAATTTTGATATCTTACTTAATCTTTTAAAAAGAAGTGTTCACCATTATGCACTGTATTAAATATGTGTTTGCAGCTCTAAATAACTTTTAAGAGAAAAAGTTTTGAAATGAAAATATATTTAAAAGAAAATTATTATGAAAGCTGATATTGTGAAAAATTTGGTAGTCATTTAATAGGACTGCATACAGCTGAAAAGCTGAATTAATTAAGCAAATAGTAAGAACACTTATATATATATATATATATATA
>BMAV01010928.1:211716-225909 GCA_019973955.1 Trichonephila inaurata madagascariensis
AATATGACCTAAGTAAATCCTTTGCAAACACTATCACACGTCCGGGCCATTTAACGTATGTAGAGCGAGACGTTTATATACGCCGGTGGCACTTAAAAGGTTTAAGTCGTATTGTAGCTTTAGCGTCAAAGTAAAGTATCATTGAATTCACACAATGCATTGTTATTGTACGGAAGGGGGAACGATGAAAAATAAGCTTGAATTTTGGGTCGCAAGTACTGAAAGTTTGAGAAGCACTGGCTTAAGCGAAATTGAACTTAAGTTAAAAATTTGCCGATAGTTTTCAATGAAATCTAATAAAATTTCCTTATGTATTAATAAAAATCTTAATGTTGTGTGTTACTTCAATATTATAAATATATTCTTTTATAAAAAAGAAATGTGGGTTCTTTTTTCTTTTTTTTTTTTACTATAACAATGAAAAGAGCCAAATTAAAACCATCACACAGACTGTCATTTATATAACATATGAAAAGTATAGGCCCTCGAATACGTCATAAACACAATACAATTATCTTTTCTCATCTCATTACAAATACACACATACACGCTTGCTGACAGGAGCAGCAATTTATCCACAAATAATACTTAGGAATTTATCCCTATATAATGCCAAAAAAAAAAAAAGCTTAAATACCCCGTTGTTAATATTCTTATAGGTAACAAAAGGTTAAAAATTACAATTTACAATGAAAAAGGCAAAGCAAAATATTTAAAAAAAAAGAAAATAACCCTACAATCAGTTCCAAATGTGTAGAAAGCGAAAACGATAATTATATAATAAGCCATCGCCAAATGGCGGAGTAATTTGGCGACACCCGTCATCAGTGTAATGACGGTGAAAGATGATGAAAGTGTCTTTTATGATGATCAGAACCCAAGATGAGTCACGACTTCTTTGCCCATCACGATTTATACCCAGAGTTGCAAATCCGATCTGATATCGCGATGTCTGGTGAGGGTGGGGGAGAGCGAGTTTTGATAAACAGTTGCACTTACGGGTGGGAGGGTCAAACTCGACGGGCGTTGTATCACCTGTCCGAGTGTCAGCGCAGGGGTGTTCGAAAGGGAGATTGCAATCTCCATGTTCTTGCAGACGATTAGAGGAGAGAGACCACTTAGCGATTGGCTGGGGCACTTAGGAAATAAGTACGAAATTAGTTCGGCAATGTTTACTTTTTATGGTGATTGTAGGCACCCTGGTTGTGTGCTCTTAATTGGTCTGATGGTGATTTGGGGAAAATACAGATGGGGATCCTGAGTGAATTTAATAGTTCTGTGTTACATTCTAAAACGCTTTTACATTTTAAAACGGAATCAAAGCAGTAAGGTTTTCGATAATTTGTACTTTGAAATGAATTATTGTGTATGTTTGAATTTATTTGTCTTAGTAATTTCTGTTTCTTGAAGGAAATAACTGAAACTTTCAAATTTCTTTCAATAGTCTGTTTTTATTCGTTCTAAAGAAGGAATCGGATTCCTTCTTTGAAACTGCAGGTTTTCTAAAATCTGTACTTTGAAATGAATTATTATGAATATTTGAATTTATTTGTCTTAGTAATTTCTGTTTCTTGAAGGAAATAATTGAAACTCTTTCAAATTTCTTTCAATAGTCTGTTTTTATTCGTTCTAAAGAAGGAACAGGATTCGATTGGATTCGTTCTTTGAAACTGCAGGTTTTCTAAAATCTGTACTTTGAAATGAATTATTATGAATATTTGGATTTATTTGTATTAGTAATTTCTGTTTCTTGAAGGAAATAATTTAAAATTTCGAATTTCTTTCAATTGTTTGTTTTTATTCGTTCTAAAGAAGGAATAGGATTCGACTGGATTCGTTCTTAAGAACGAATTAGAACGAATCTAATCGTTCTAAAGAACCATACCAATCTATTCTAATTCTTACTGAACAGCTGATAAAAGTATATTATGTGCAAATAAGAAAGGAAATATCCAAGTAAAATCAAATTTTTGCTATGGAATTAATGTTTGAAATTGTTTAATAACAGTGTTACATTTAAACGTATATCGGAATGATTTATGAAATGACTTTGTTCGGTATTTTAGTAACGTCGCACTATGAAGCTGCACTAGGGCTATTGGCAACTATCCTTGTAATTTTAAACATCTGTCAAGTGGCGAGGATGACACCTGAGCTGTCATTCCCTTATCCAAACCACGTCTACGCGAGGACATTGAACCTAACGGAATGAGTCTTCAGTTGCACCAGGACTCGAACTCACGACAGGACAATGTCGGCCTCGATTTTGTGACCATGATAACTCTGCTACCACTGTTACATTTGAAATAACAAGTAAATGCAGGAAATATATATCAGTAATTGGTTGAACACGTTTCTCAAAGAGAAATAAAAACTCTTGTTTTTCCCCTTGATTTTAAATATATTAACAACCAACAATGAAACAGGTTTAATAGTTTCTATTTTACTTTTCATCTGTATTTTTTAATTATTAGATATGCCTTTCGATTTTTTTTGTCACATAACCAGCTTTTTGTCAACAAAAAAATTACCTTGGAATAACATAGCTAGACAAGTGTGTGGAGTCAATAAATTTTTTATACTAGTTTTTTAAAATTGAAAAATAACTATCGTTTCGCTATTGAAATTTGGTGAAAAGCTAGCATTTTTATGCGTTAAAAGTATCCCCCACCCCCTTTGCCTTTAAATACCAATTCAAAATAAAACTTCCAATAATTTCCCTTGTAAAACATGTAGGTAAAAAAAAAATATACTGTTGAATTTTTTTCTTTCTTTAATATCGTGTGTGAACATTGTAAAAATGAACTAATGTATTCAAACTTAGTGCATAGAAAACAATACAAAGTGGATATTAGATAAATATATAAACTCTCTTTGCTGTTGCGATATAACATTAAAATATCACAATTATTATTTTACTTGATAAAATAAGCAATTTTAAAACTTGATTATGATAACAGTTACTAAAATAAATGGATAAACCTCTCCACTTCTTGTTTGAATACTTGCAATGGATTCTTTTGGCAATGCTTAAAATAACTTAATTAAAACTCAATAAACAGAAAATGGAAAACGGATTGTTCCTTTAAAGTATTTTGGCCATTATTCATTTTCATTATGTCGCTTATATAATAAGAAGATAAACTTTTCATCAGAAGTATATTCTTTTGATTATTATGATAGATTTTCGATATACTCTACGTTGTCGTTGATGTGTTTAATTTCAATTACATTAAGTTATAGTATAGGGAGATGTTTTGCATATCCCGCATGTAGCACTGAATTTATTGTCATATAAAAAAAATTCATAAAGATATTCCTGAAGTCGTATTTACGGAAATTTATAAAAGAAAAATAAGCACTTTAAAGTTGTCTTTTTGTTATTTAATTTAGAAGCTAAACAAATATAAGAGATTTATTTAAAATATAAAATTATGTTATTTCGAATCAATTTTGACCTATAAGAATATTAAAATACTGCAATTACCTTTTTTTTAGAGATGAAAAATGTAAGATATCTATCTGTTTTCTGTTTATTATATCGTTTATTTTTGTTATTTATTACTTTTCATCCCATTTTTAGTGAAAAAATAATTGAAAAATATTTTTATATGTTCTATTGAAAAAATATCAACGATAATTTTCAGCTTTCCAATCACCAAATTTACTCACGGAACTTAAATTTTTTTTAATTGATTTGTTGTGGCGAAATATAGAGATGAAAATAGCCCTGACACATTTATTTAGACAGTAAAAGGCTTCTTAAACAGTTAAAATATTCTTTTAATACAACATACACTCGAATTTAGGATTATATTACTGAATACTTTGGCAACGATGAAAAAAAGGAATCTACTCTCTTGTTTAAAATAACGAGACTTAGGTTAAAGTACACAATGGGTGTAAGAAAACTATTATCAAATGACAATTTCAAGCATCGCAGAGTCAAATTAGATGTCGTTGATCAATCAAGCGAAAATGCTTTCTTGTTAGCATTTTTAGCTGGAGGAACTTTGTAATATTTTTAAATTGGAGAGGGATAAAATGTACCTGAGTTTCTTCACTTGTTTTTCTTCTCTGGGGAGAGCAATGACAAATATCTTTTTCGAGACTTAGTATATCTGCTCCATTTAAAAACCCTCAATAATAAACACAGATTACAAACAAGTCATATTTTTATGATAATTTCAATAGTATAAACAAATGTATATTTTGAAGTTGATAAAGGGAACAAACAACCCTTAGAAAAAAAAATCTCGTTTCAGTTTAAATCTTATGATAAGTAGTATCTACGAAAGTTTTCAACAATATCAGTACTTTCTAGTTTATCGTAATCATTTTTTTTGTTGTTGTCAGATTCTTCCCCCTTCCTCTCCTCCCCTAAAAAAGCCAGAATTTTGAAATACATGAACAGTTTCGTTAGAGTATCTGTTCCACTATCAATAAACTACAGTGGCACACCAAAAAATGAAGATTAATTTATAAGTCTTATAATAGTTTTTGTCCTTTTCGCTTATAAAATCTTATTTATGAGTGTACAATGCTTTTCTTGTATTTATGGGTTAAGTGAGATATTACAGCTTCTTTTCTGCTATCCTTTTTTTATTTGAAAATGATAAATGTGTTGTATTTTCAGAGATAGAAAATTTAGAAATGAGTATAAAGCTTAGAACACATTAAATTGAAACCAAAAACATCAAAAAATAGAACTTAGAAAATTATTAACACATAACTTAGTTAAATTTAAAATGAATTTCTTTCAACTTTCTTTTCTACGTTCTTAATACAATAAATATTGGCCTTATTTATTTGTTAAGTTATTTAAGGTATCCGACTACGTTCGGAACCGTGATTTTGCAAAAGCGTACAAATGGATAACGTTTATGATATTTACTGTCACTTAGATTCGAAAATGTATATAAAAGCATTTTAAGAACAGCATTACAATAAACAATATTTAAGTACAATATATATTTCGGCTAAAAATTAACTTAGAATAACTTTTTTTCAAAATGTTCTCCTTTTGTGAAAAATGCGTCTATTATAATAATATTTTGCCTGTACAGAGCTCAGGCCTCTGTACAGAGGCTCAACTAGAATTTTTGGAATACATAACTAAGAAGTGGGTTTATCCGTCTTTTACGACAACAGAGGGGAGAAATTTAAAGAAAAAAACGCCGATAATTATTTCAAATGGTTGTAACTCTGAAAACATTGTGAATTTTTCAAAAATCACATAGTTGAGCCTCTGTACAGAGGTCTGAGCTATATACAGGCAAAATATTATTACAATAGAAGCATTTTTCACAAAAGGAGAACGTTTTGAAAAAAAGGTTATTCTAAGTTAATTTTTAGCCGAAATATTGTATTTAAATAACTTTTATTTGTCAAAATGTCCTTAAAACAATTTTTTACATGTATTCTAATCTAAGTGACACTAAATATCATGAAAATTATACATTTATGCGCCTTTTTTAAAATCTCGGTTCTGAACGTAGTCGGATACCTTAAAGAAATATATATGTATGTATCATTGTTTTTAAAAATACGTGAGTATATTTACAATTTGAAAGGCATAACCGTAGTATAAAAGTAAATTTTATTTAATTGTATTAAAAATTTCATTATAGTTAAATTGTATAACTTTTTAACAGGTATCATTAAATAAAACTTATGGAAATAGTGTCAAAAGTAGTTGAAGAATACAGAAAGGTCTATGACTGATCTAGTATATTGTTAAATATGTAGTTTCTGTAAATGATACCTGGCGATAAAAGGCTGAGCATCTATGGATGGCTGTGTTGCTGTAGTTCAGTTGCTAATGGGAAAATGCCATACAGAAATTATTTCATCGTTCCATTCAGCATGTCCAAGCTTTTGAAAATGACAACAAATATTGAATACATGTCAGTGTAATCTCAAGGATTTCAAAGATGAAAATTGTTGGAAATAGATACTATTTCTTTGTGCACCCCTCAATATCTGAAACTACACATTATGGCAAATGATAAAACGCACGTATGATATTATTTGTTGTATGAGTCAACAAAATAGTACTGTAGTCATAACATATCATAGTTTACATCAAGTTTGTAGGGATTATGTAATTAATGACAGCAAGGAGACAGGTAAAGTGCGGATGTCCTTAAATCATTGGTGAAGATTTTGCCATAAGAAACAGATTGTCTTCCATCGTGCCGGAATCAGCCGAAGCCTCTAGCCAACAATCGAAAAATGGTTCTAAGTGTTAAGTTTAACCAGAAAGTGTTCTGTCGTTGGGTTGTGCATCAGCTTACTGCAAATCAATGGATCCGGCGAATCACTGCTTATACTTTTTTTTGCTTTTCTAGTAGAAAAATGAACTACACTTGAAATGTATCAAGACAGAACAAGTGTTGCATTATGTAACGTAATGTAAAGAGTCGAAAGATTGTGCGATGGCCTTCTGAACTTCTTGCACTGGTTTAGAAATCAGAACTTCATGACGAGAAGGTTTTGCTGTTAATATGGTGGGTTGTATAGGGAACATATGACTGGAAGGTCATGTCCCCTAACCAAACTTTTAAAGCTTTCTTCAGCAGTGCCTATTTAATCTCATTTCTGGCCCTGGGCGCAGAAGATCTATAGACCCCTTGGCACTGGTGAATCGAAAATTATAACCAGAAACCCTGGTTAAATCCAGCTTATTCGGGCCCCTGGACGCCCACCCCAAGCGCCCAATGGATAAACCGGCACTGGTCTTCAGTTAAAATAGACTGCCATCTACATTGGTCGCGAAGAATCTATCATCATCAATCAGGGAGGATAAAACCGTCGGCACTGTGTTATCCTCCATCATGACAATGCGAGTCCCCATGGCGCTGTCATCACTAATCAAGAAGTACTGGAGTTTTGATGGTATATTTCACCCCACCTTCCCTAGTCTCCCGACTTGACTATCCCCTAATTCGTTGACATGCTTTTACACAAGGAAAATCTTTCATGATCTTGATGATGTGGAAATTGTCATCCAAGACGTCTTCATTCCAATCTTCAGGATTTTTACCGATGTGGGATTTATCTTTTACCAGAAAAAGTAATATTAATGATGTATATGTGTGCACACAATTTTAGGTTGTGCACCTTTTGCGTTCTGTGCATCTGTTTATCGTCACAAAAAACACGCAGAACTTTTGCATCTACTTGATATTAAAATCTATAGTGCAGTGGTCTTCAAACTTTTTCAACTCACAGAACCCCTAGAACTTGAAGGTATTTTCGCGGAACCTCTAGAACTAGAAAGTTGTTTTCGTGGAACCCCATTCCTTCGACATACTTCAAAGAATATATCTTAAAATAGTTTTTAAAGTAGATCAACATTTTTTATAGGCATTTTATGTAAAGGCAATTAAAAAAAAGTATTGCATTTATTATTAAGCAATTCAAATTTATTTTTTAATGTAATTTACTCTCTAATAATATTAATTTGTAATTCAAGTGTCACCTACCCATGCATTATGTTTAGTAAATGGGATATATACTAGTATTTTTTACACAAACCAACAAAGTCTGGATCTAATGAGATTAAATGCAACCGCATTAATTCTGAGTTTAATTTGTTTTAATACTTTGTTTTTGTAGCCACTTACATTGAGAAATATATTTCCCTTAAACATAATGTTCTGAAGGGCATCAAAATGTTTATAACTGGTTGAGAAATCCAGTGTATTTTGCATGAATTTTCAACCTAATATTTAGAAGCTGTTCTTGCTTAAATGTAGATTTTAACATCAACTCTGTTGATATATGTTCTTTTTTTTTCTTCTCATTATAGCTGTTGTTTTCCACAAATGTAAAAAAGGTGCATTTTCCATTAGAAAACTATTTAGATTTGCAAGATCAGGGCCGGCTCTAGCAGTTTTGCCGCCCGGGAGAAAAATGGAAAATGCCGCCCCTCTCTCCAATGCCACCCTTCTCTCTCTCTCTCTCTATATATATATATCTTCATGTTTTGCTTTTATATTCTTATTACGTTATTTCTTGTTATGTTCATTATCTATTATTTCTGGTTTTTGAAATATTATACAAATTTATTTTATATATATATATATATATATACATTATTTTAAATCTTAAAAAATTCAAAATTATTTGAAATTAAGGATGTAATTACTTGTTATTATTTCAAACGAATGAAATGGAACATAAGCAATCGTCTATTTAAGCAGTTCAATTTCTTCTTCGAAAAACAGTCTACTAATGGTGGGGACCACAAGCGTTTGTTTTAATTTATAATAACTACACTCAAGACTAAAATAAAGCACCTTCTGTGGCTCTGTATCTACCCAAACCTCTTTTACCCTTGTCCCCTTTTGGATAGCTGGAATCGAACATCATAAGGGTGAAAGGAATATCACTTAAGACCTCACTCCGGAACGGGGAGAAAAGATGTGTAAACACATATTAAACTTTATGCTTTAACATATACTCCCGCCTCAAAGCCTTCAAGTTTCAACATAAAAGAAAACTGTCATTAAATATACAGAGTAAAAAGTAAAAAAATTAAGATACTTTAAATGAAATACCAAATTCAGACCCAATAACATTTCAGAAAATATATCAAATTTTTTGTAACAATAAAAAATATATTTTTCAAATTTGATTGAAATGCCGCCCTTAAAATGTGCCGCCCCGGGCAAGGGTCCGGTTTGTCCGGCCCTAGAGCCGCCCCTGGCAAGATATTGTGTTAACTAACGAATATAGAATTATGTCATTGAACGCGAAATAGTAAACAATATAATATTCACAATCTAGTAGGAAGTATATATATAAAGATAAACCGTTTTAATATGTTTTGTTATATTATAATAAAAGTTTAAAAAGTGTTGCGAAATAAAGTTATTATATATGAACAAAATTTTCAAATTTAATTAATGGGGTGGGGCTTATGAGCTTTATATGCTAGTAACTCTACAAACTTCATACAGAACATAAATCCCTTTTCCACACTAATTTATTTCTTCTCGGGTTTTTTAATTTTTTTTATTGTGAGAATCGTGGAACCCTGGGTATGTGCCTTGTGGAACCCCAGGGTTCCGTGGAACACAGTTTGAAGACCACTGATCTAGTGTATAACTCCATAATGTCAGCCATTTTCTTAATTCTAAGTGTACATTTCAATATTTTCCAAACTATTACAGAAAATCACATTAAATTTTGGATTTATGAATTTTATGATGGGAAGATTTTGCTATCTTAACATAAATATTTTTTTTCAAAGTCATATTCAAATATCAATATTTCAATAATAATTCTATCATTTTACTTTTAGAATCGGAAAATAGGGGTAAGTATATTTATCTATTGTGTAAACATGTTCATTTTTTAAGTATTCAAAAGTAAAAATATCAAATTTCAAGACATTTATTTAATATTATAGGTCTTATTTTCTAAGCCCAAATAACTTAGGAACTTTCAAAGAGTATTTTATGAAATATGGAATTTGGAACTGCTTTGTTAGCTATGAGAAAAAGAAATGGCATGAATAATGAGAAAAAATTTGTAATTATAAACCATATGTTAATTAATTTATATATGATATATATATATATATACACATATATATAAGTTAGTATGGATTTAGGGCTGAGATATCTAGTTACTATTTTTTAAAAAAATTTGCATTTTTTCTAAGTTTTTCTAGAAAAATAATTATTTAAAATAAACAAGGGAATAGATTTGCAAATCTATGCTAACTTTTATTTTCAATAATCTAAGAAACATAAATAACTTAAAATAACAAAAAATTTTTTTAAAAAAGTGAGCATTTTATAAAAGTTTGCAAAAACTTCGAAAATTCTTAATTTTTTTTAAATTGTAAAGCAGTGGCTAGTCAAACTGACTTTTTATTTTCAGAATCAACTTAATAATATTATCTGAACATAAAACATAAATTATTTTTGCTTTTACTGTCTCCAAATTTTTTATTTATTTATTTATTTTGAAAAAGAGTGCTGTGTAGACTTAATAACGGATACTTAATTAAATTTTACATGCTATATAAGAGGATTGGGGCAAAAGTCATATCTATGGCAACTATTTCTTTTCTTAATGATACCTGACCGGTTGGAAAATGTGACATATACAGACGAAAGGACAAGGACATTGTGGATAATGAATGGCACTGAAATATTGTAACACACTAATTTATTACGGTAGTATATATACAGGACAATATGGCCTTCATGGTGCAAAAGAATGACAACACAGTACACATAAAGTTGACATGACAAACCTGACCTAAAGACCTTCAATGTAGTCCCTTGCTACTGTCATCACACTCTGCCAACGATGTGGGAGGCGCTGAATACCATCAGCCTCAGCATTTGCCGCACCATGTGTGAATCGTCCCGAACGTTGCTCATCACAGGTTGACACACGTCTTTGCTGAAACCTTCCTACCTAACGCGCTACTGTACGGTATGGTAGGGCATTATTCTCAAGGGCTTCCACTAATTCACTGTGACATTCCATCGTATTTCTCCCTCGGATAACAGCTATTTTGATGTAAGTGCGCTGCTCAAAAACGGGTTACTTCCATCTCTCTCGACACTCACCACCTGACTGATTTCACAGCCCTCGATGAGCTACTACCAGCTACCACAGAACTATATGTTGTTCTGCATTTGCAGAACTTCCACACGACACGTATACGCTTGTGATCCGTTCACATATCTACAAGAAAAAAAATAGTTGCCATGACTTATGCCCAACCCTCGTACATAGGATAATAATCAATCGAAAAAAAATCAAGGGCTTGGGGGGGATGTCCGGACCTGGGGGCCCCCTTTTTGTGCACCACTGTGGAATTCTTTACTTTCTGGAAGATTCCTGACATATCACGCATCCTCTCGGTAGCTACAGACATTCGAGCGTTTTCTTCAACTGAAGGAATAGGCGTTTTGTACACCAAACTGTGTGAACCTAAAAGAAGTTCATGCACTTTCGAACACCTGTTGTAAAACAGCCTCTCAAGAAAATGTTTTCTGTCTCAATAATGTATTGACGTTTCTGTTCAATTTCTCTTCTTTGCACCATATCTCGCAACTACGGCATTTGCGACCATACATTAATGTGGGATTTCAGGTCGCCTCTGTACCCCATACACACCCTGCCAGTTTGTAGGTCTGGTAGTGAATCAATCGGTATAGAGAAAGAGAAAGAAGAGATCGAGGAAAAAGAGAGGGAGAGAGAAAGAGATAGAGAGAGAGAAATACACTTATGGACAAAAAAATTAGCGCACCAAGAAGGAGTCGTCCAAATGAAACGAAATTTTACATACGTAATGACTACTTTGATATAAGTAAATGAATAGAAAATTAAAAAAAGGATCATTTATTTCAGAGAAAAAGGCAAAAGAACGGAGGAACCCTGTTGAACCCCCTCTAGCGTGAATGCACGAGGCGATACGATCGGGCATTGAAGCATACGTTCTGTAAGATGTTTTGAGACATTTCGTTTCATAATTGCTGTAAACTTGGATCTAGTTCGTTCAAACTCGTGGGATATCCAACTCGTCGATACAAATGATCCCAGATATGCTCGATTGGAGACAAATCTGGAGGTCGGGCAGGCCAAGAGAGAGTAGTAACATTGCAGAGACAGTCTTGTAACACCCTTGCCATGTAAGGCCGAGCATTGTCTTGTTGAAAAATGGTTCCTGGGAGCCGTTATATGAGTAGCAACACATGTGGTTGCAGGATGTCATGGACATACCACTGGGCTGTCATGGTGCCACGGATCAATACTGGGGGGACCGTGTATTGTAGGCAATGACACCCCATACCATCACACCAGCTGTGGGAGCGGTGTGTCGCTGTATAGCAAAGGCAGGATTGAGGCGTTCACCATGGGGTCTCCCCACACGAACACGATTGTCATCCCTGCTGAGATTGAACCTGGATTCGTTGCTAAAGACGATCTGGTTCCATTCCGCTGCAGTCCAGTTTCCTCGTGCGCTTTACCACTCCAAACGGAGGCGTTGATGAGTGGGCGTCAATTGCAGCACACGTAATGGGCGCCGCAATCCCAAATGTCCTTCAGCCAGGCGCCTTCGTATGGTTCGAAAAGAAACAGGAGCCCCCCCCAGGTCTGGATCCCTCCCCCATCACCCTTGATTTTTTCCCAATTGATTATAACTCTATGTATATAGTACGTAAAGTTTAATTAAGTATTTGTTATTAATAATTAATTTCCACAAAATAAACAAAATCAAAAGAATATGTTGAACGACGTATTGAAGCATGATACGAGAATGGTGGACTTTCGACCCTGGACCTACCCTTTGAAAAATTCCTGTGTGCGCTACTGAATGAGATCTATTTTTATAGTAGATGCTCAAAAGAGCGATCACCAATGTAACACATAGATTTCTATACATTCGCAAAAATTCAAGGCAGTTTCAAACATTTCCTGCATCAATAGATATAATGGGGTAAAAAAAATGAGGGGAATGTTCCTTTGTTTTTGCGTTATTATACATCAAAAGGATAGCTGTAAGCTCTGATCTGCTAAGGGATTCTGAATGATGAATACTGCAACGGACCATTCTAATACTATTTCTAAGTGCACCCAACTTACCTGAACAATCTACCCAATCATATTAACATTAGACCTTATCAAAAAATCATACTCAAAATAATACTCATGAATAAATAAATCCTACAAACAGAAAGAGATAAGTTTTGAAAATTTGAGACTTGAACAAGATATCTATTATAAGAAAAGGTCAGTGAACCACAGTGTAAGGTTATTATGTCTTATAAAGCTTTAATAGACTTGGGACTGTGAAGTAGGGTTATGCATGCCTTACTGGATTCAATCATACCCATCAGCACAAAATTTATTCATAATGGTACAAAGTACAAATAAATGACCAAAACCCAAAAATTTCGAATAACACATAAGCCTTAAATTTACAGGTTATTTGTATATTCTTTTTCTTTGATCACAGCAATTTGGAGATTATTTTAAACCTGATACATCGAAATGAAAGATTGCTAGTTAAGTGTATTACGGAGAATGTACTTAAGCTAGTTAAGTGCCTTTTTTGATGTTTAATTTTCTCCCCGATTTACAGCTAATTAAATTATTGTTGTTTTTGTAGAACATTAACTAGTTAAGTCTCTAACTATTTTATTTACATAGACTTTTATCAACACCATAAATAAAAAGAAATTCGAAAGAGAGGAAAAAAAAGGGCTGCTCTCGCTGTGGTAAGTAGACACCAGAAAACATATAATTCCCGGAACATTCAAAATTGTTGCATAATTACAAGAGCAAAGAATAACATTCTAATTATAAACGAGTTAACTACTAATCTAGTAGTTACATTGTGCATCTGCTGTGCGCTCTTACCAACTGAAATAACTCATTAAACGTTTATTAAAGGAAAAAGAAGCAGATGAAAGAACTATCCAAATCGTGTTACAGACAAATTAGGGCTATGTTTCTTTTATTACAATGAACAAGCCTGTCATATTTACATAGTCTGATAGCATACAAAAGAATTCAGGGAATTTTTTTGTCTGTACCTTAGGCACTAGAATAAAACTTTATTTGTATATCTATAGAGATATGCCGGGGGGTGTCCGTGAGTTCATTTTATCCGTTATCGTCTGCAAGGTTGTTCCATGTCACGACATTCTGGATTGTGTTCCCCAAAAGATGACAACATGATCTACTCACTCATTAATTATCGTTTGGCCAAAAAATTTCGTCCATCCTCAGTTCAGTTTTCGCCTACCCCTCCTTCTTATTCTCCTTTTTGTTCTGGGAACGAGAGTTGCAGGGGAGTGAGGTAAGTGAATGATTGAAGTGGGTGAGTCACGATTTCTCGCCAATTTTCGCAAAAAAAATCGCCTTCAGACAACAACGGACAAATATCTCTACGGGGAGAGACCGGGCCTTAAAAAAATTGATTTATTTATTTGGTCATTTTTTTTTCTTTTTCTTTTGTGCAGCTGTGGGATCTGGCAGAGGTTATTCCGACAAGAATGAAACTATTTCACTTGTTTTTGATAAAAATAGAGCTTCTGGGTGGAATTATGTCCAGGAGGTACCAATAACCAGCTGCTGTAATTAGTTACTATTATGATAATTATAAAACAATAATAAATGTGCCGTAAGGTTGTAACTTCTACAACTGGAATTAGT
>BMAV01010928.1:240909-251114 GCA_019973955.1 Trichonephila inaurata madagascariensis
CATTTTGTTTACTTAGAATGTATTTGAATACGTTAAAAGAGTATTTTTTCTGTAACATGTATCAAGCATGTACCATATTTAACTGTAGGCGAATTGATAGAATATATTTTTAAGAAAATGAATTATAGTAAGAATATTGAAGATTCTAAAGCTGCATTCTACTGAGAAAGTGTTATACTCTTCCTCTTCGAGTTTTAAATTGTATTTTTATGTAATAAAAATATAATTTAATGATTAGATATGTCAAGTGTCAACCAGTTTAACACAAATGTAGATTAAATAACTTTTGTTTAACGAATTTTGTTAAGAGTATGCATTTCTTGGTAATACCAATCTGTTCAGTACTAAATTCATTGCTTACATCTCATTCACTAATTATTGTTTTAATTTTGAAAATGCATTGGATATTGTATAAAGTAAAGCATATATATTTACACGTTGAAGAAATTAAAACTCGAATTATTTAGTATATTTTTAAAAACATCTGATTAAGCAATCAATTATAATTCTGACTTAACAAATAGTTTTCATCAAAGGCCATTACATACAAGAAATCTATTAAACAGATTTTGAAAAAAAAATATATGAGCCAAGAATTTATAATAAAAATTTTAATTTCTCGCAAATTCATAAAATATTTATGTTTTATAGAAGAATTTTTGTATTTTATTTTCCGAAATTGAATAATATGTTTGCAAAGGGAGGAAACTTTTTTAGAAAAATGTGTTCTGGTTATTAAAAAAATTAAAAAGAAATCCAAGGAGAAAATCATGTATATTACAAGGTGTTTAACAGAGATAATATTTTAAGAGAGTAGATAATTCAATGAATATAAATGACATTTCCAGCAAAGATAAATTATGCAGATTGTAGAAATTCTGTAGGAAAAAAAATTGATAAAAATTTCTCATCAATATCAACATTAAATGATAATATATAACGTTGCATAGATTAACTCCTTTAAACAGGACAAATCTTTTAAAGTAAATCATAAGCATAAAAAAGGCAATTACCTACAATCCTTAATAACTGTTTCATTAATAAAACAATTTAATTTAAACCCACTCAAATAGAAATCGGATACTCTATTAAGCATTCAACACACCAACACGAGTAGGTTTTATTACAGTTTTTTTCATCCCTTTAAAAACATATTTATCTAAAAAACGTTAAAAAAAATTCTCATTTTCCATTTGTCAAAATGTATGTACAGCCACCTATCCACACATGCAAAGCCATTACTTGCAATGAATATTCAACTTTTGATACGATTACTAAGAAACCTTGCATCGTTATCGTTTCGTCACCACTAGAAAGAGTCAAAGGGGACAAGGCCTACGTCATCCATTAGCATGCACGAGGTTGACGGCTATAATTAATAACTATTAGTATAGTTTGGGAAAAGGGGGAGCAAAGAGCATCTCAGTGGACCATTGTGTTCTATGGCTAGAGCAATTTGCATAAAAGTAGGCGGTCTTTTGTTTCACGCGTGACGCTCTAATCCAATCAGGTGTCTTCGATATGAGGTCAAAAACAACAACAACCTGTCGTAGATTAACGTTGTGAGGATATGTAGTGATAACTTAGTTTTTTGATGAATTGCAGTGTAATGGTGAGTTGAGAAAGAAGCTGAAAGATGAGTTTTTGGGACTTGGATTTTAGTTATTGTATTATTTTCTAGAGAGTTGCAAACAGCAAGGCTGTTGGTGATTTATCATAATAACTATCACTGAGTTAAACGTGAATTTTTCTTTTAAGAGCTCGGTATTATTATTATTACTTTCAAGGAACCAACTTGTGTCTGCGGTAATTTTTACTCGTTTTTTCTGTGATAAGAGGGTAGAAATATTTCAGATATGAGCTCACCAACTTGCGATGACTTATTCAGGTTTTGATAGTAATATGTTGTAGGTTTGAGTCACATCTATATCAATAATCATTCTGATGTCATATTATTTAAATAGAGTGAAGAAAAGTTACATTATCGAAAGGCTGAGGAAAAATATACGTACTTTTTTATTTAAAAACTGTTGCGTTCTCAAGGCAAAGTTAAAAAAAAAATTAATTTTAGAAATTTAATTGCATTTATATATTCGATTTTTTAAAAAAAATCAATACAAAAGAGGGTTGCTTGAAAGTAACGATTCCTCTTGCCATCCGATAGACATATTTTCAAAATTGTATTCTTTTTACTTACTAAACACAACAAAAGTTAACTCAAATTTTCTATAAAGCATTCCACTCAAGTCTAAATATCTGCTTATTTTTTTAGGCAGCATTTAAGTGTTAAACAATAGTCATTAATTTTGAGTCATAATAGCATTACACGTACAGTAAAATGAAACGGTATCTTGCTCAACAATATTAACAAGATATGAGGATTTGGGGGCCCAGTTGTATTTAAAGTAACTCGTTGTTCCTCAAATGATAGTTTTGGCAGAAATCTCAACACTTTAATCCACAATTCGACATGAGCTTCTTTATTTATAAAACTCACCCCTCCCCCCCCGATTACCCCGCTATTGTAGTCTCATCTCAATATTACGTGGAATGAAAATAGAAATTATTTTCAAACTTTCTTACATATTTAGACATTCACAGTTTATTGTCTGTGCATAAAATTTCAAACCAACATTTAACCGAATAATCAATACGTATTCAAAGAGACTATTTGAAAGGTTTTTTTTAATTTGATGCAATTTGGAATAATTTAGTTGCTTTTTGAACCCAAAGGGCTGAAGCATATTGAAGCCGACAAGGCTTCAATAGGCTTAATTAGTTTTACAAAAAAGAATTCATTCGAAAAAGCATTTATTCAGGTCATTTAACTAATTTACTGTAATTTAATATAATTATATTAGATGAATCCTTATCATTAATCAGAGATATTCTTATGAACTCATTATATTAAACAAAATAATAAGCTTATACGTTCTTCTTTGTTTTTTTTATCCAATGTATTTTAATATTTCAAATAAATTTAATAAAGCAAAAATTTTTAGGTCATATGAGCTACTTAAAAAATAGACGGTATGAGTTCCTATATAAATGAATATAAGTGCCAAAAAAGGAATTGATTTAATATACAATTGGTTGAATGAAGCCTTGGTTGTATATATAACCATTAATATGATTTAAATTGTTATATAATCTTATGTATTCGTAACTTATAGAGTAATGTGTTGGCATTAAAAGTCTTGTTTGTGTGCATTCCAGCATACAACTATACACACAAATAAAATGTAAAAATAAAAATAAAAACATTTCAATGTTCTTACATATTTTTGTATATAATATATACAACCAAATACATCTCAACACCAACCGTCTCGCATATTAAGTACTATTAACAGAAGCCCTTGAATTTTCTACATTTTTACCACTTCTGCTAGACGCTGTGCTTAAGCCTGCTGCATACGCTGTGCGAGGTTTGGGGTGCTTTAATCATGACTTGGAGTACTTAAAGATTAACTAAAACTATCATTAGCGACTGTCTTTTTATTTGTGAGCAACTGTTTCCAGATCATCCATCAAGATGCCGTTTGAATAGCCGTCTAAATCGTAATACACATAGAGAGATTTTCTGCTTATTCTAGCACGATCGGGTGTGAATTATCTTATGGCGCGTAATCAAAAATCTTTTCTCTGCCTATTGAAATGATTTAAACAGCTTCTACCTTCTTTCCTGAATTTCCAAAACCATTGATAATATTTGATGTCATTGATTTCATCCTTTCCATAGAATGTCCAATTGCAATACTGCTTTTGTCTCGTACAACAAACAGAACAATGTCCAACGTGGGTTTTGTTATTAGTTTTGTTACGAATTCTGTACGATCAGACTAACGGATCCGTTTAACACAAGATCATGTGCGCTGTAATTTAAATTGGATAGAAGATACCCACATACACACATATGCAGAGTGTTTCCGAATTAGACTGACAAATTCAGAAGAATGATAGTAGGTAACATGGGGTCACAAACCACACGTTTAGTTGGAGTAATTCGCAAAAACAATTATGAAGGGTGTGATGTTGAGTGGAATGAAAAGAAGCAACAAAAGGTAAGAAATACATTTACTGGACGTATAGCATGTTTACAATATGAGCAATGTATCACTGCTCGGTGTCAGATATGCAACGACAATTGATTGTCGCAGGAATTATTCAAAGTTGCGGCCACATAGGCCATAGCCCACCCGACACTGATGGACGTAGGATTATTGGACACGTTCAAACCAATTCTATGTGCTGGCGATGTCAGCTGAAGTGACGACAATTCGTGACGTAATATCCTCCATTGCAGCCACCAGCGTCTCACACACAAGCGATTTCAGGTGGTCCCAGAAGAAGAAATCCAAGGGGTTGAGGTCTGGGGAGCGTGGAGGCAAGCAACAGGTCCACCGCGTCCAATGCACTTCATGAAGTATGTAGCAAAAAAGTGATAACGCTCCACAATCGAACGCCATCGTGCTTGAACTTCACAATCTGGGGGGGGGGGGGGCACCCGGTACTCCATGCAGCGACTCCGAGAGGACGTGCTGTAGGAAAGCAAGGTATTTTGCGCCATTGGGGCATTTGGGAATTATATGTATATCACGCATTCGATTGGGCACTCTTCTCGTCTGGCTCATAGTATTCCCGGCGTCTACTATTTTCGCAATTTTCCTCAATTAAACGGGGTTTGCGCTCCCATGCTTCGTACTTTTTCCTCTCGGAATTTCTCGGTCGAATTCGACAACACCCTTTACTCTAGATGAGAATAGCAACTATCACTATTTTCTTAAGCAATCTTCTTTTGTGGAAGCAGAGTTCGAACCGAAGACTTGACTACAGAAGATTTTTTTTTCATGATAGTTATATATATATTTTGCCAATCGCTGTATGAAATGTTCTAATATTGAAAGAAGCTCTATATTCTCTTCAAGGAAGGCCAGTAATTAAGCTGTTCATCTGATAAAGACCATAAGGAATAGTCAATAATTCTTATAACTTTATCTTATGTGAGTATGTATTTATACCTGAAACCATTACATCTATTGTTGTACATAATAAGGCCAGACCTCTTACAGTTACAATTTGGATCAAGCAGCTGTTGATGTTGTGAAAAAGTGATTTCAGTTTCTATCACAATTTGCTTGATTACTTACAAATTTTCTGGAATTGACGTCAATTTATAGTTAATAGTGTGGAATACTACAGAATATTCAATACAGGAAAGCTAATTTCTATAAATCAGTCTCTAATTATTAAATTCTATAGCGTGTTTGATTTCTTTTGAATAAAACATTTTGATAAATGTTGATTAATCCTTGCCGCTGAATAGGAAAATATTTCAAAGTTGTATTCTGTATGATATATAATCTATCAATATAATACCAGTTAATTTAAATTAATTGAAGAAAAGTGTCTCTTGTAATTATAAATACGTTTTTTATGCTATTCTTATTAGTAGCATTATAGGCCAGAGGTTTTAATATCGAATATATCAAAAGAGCTGGAAGCTGTGAATGCCATGTCTTAGGTTTGAATCAACATCGTTATAGAGTAACATGACGTTAATAATAATAATGGACTTAGTATTTTTAATACATAATCAAATGACAAAGACGATGCTTTAGTTAGTATCTAACTTTCCCTTCACGTGAAAATTTTGGCCCATTTCTTTTTAAAAAGTCGAAGATCCCTAATTTTGTAAGTCTTGAGCAAAGTCAAGACTCCAACCTTCGCGAATAGTTTTTACCAATAAAACACTCACAGCCTTCATTAGACCATCGTAACAATCCATCTCACTGCTCAGTTATCAAGATAAAGGTTCTATAAATCCAATTGTACGTAAAACACTAATGTGAAATTTTGATGGAAGCTGATACAAGCTCATTTGTCTTTCCATGTCATTTAATAATAATTCCGAATGAACATTGGTCACCACACACAATTGTAACGGGTCTATCCGCGAATCTATAACTAATCCTCTTGAAGTAAATTTATTTCTTTTTAACAGTTGTTCTATTGAAAACTTTATCCCGAAGAAGAAGACTTGATTTAAGGTATCCGACTACATTCGGAACCGTGATTTTAAAAGAGCGCATAAATGGATAATTTCACTGATATTTAGTGTCACTTAGATTAGAATACATGTATAAAATTGTTTTTAGGATATTTTGACAAAAAAATTATTTAAATATAATATTTCGGCAAAAAATTAACTTAGAATAATTTTTTTTCCAAATGTTCTTCTTTTGTGAAAAATGCTTCTATTATAATAATATTTTACCTGTACATAGTTCAAATCTTTGTATAGAGGCTCAACTAGAATGTTTGAAATATATAACTTAGAAATGGATTTAATCATATTTTACAACAACAGAGGGGAGCAATTTTAAGAAAAAAAACGCCAATAATTATTTAAATTGGTGGTAACTCTGAAAATAATGTAAATATTTCAAGAATTCTAGTTGAGCCTCTGTACAGCTATATACAGGCTACAGAGCTATATACAGGCAAAATATTATTATAATAGAAGCATTTTTCACAAAAGGAAAACATTTGGAAAAAAAATTATTCTAAGTTAATTTTTGGCCAAAATATTGTATTTAAATAATTTTTTTTGTCAAAATGTCCTTAAAATAATTTTATATATGTATTTTAATCTAAGGGACACTAAATATCATGGCAATTACCCATTTATGCGCTTTTTTAAAATCATGGTTCCGAATGTAGTCGGATACCTTAAGCAAATAAATGTTTCTATTTAAGCATTGATTTTTAGGTATGCGAAGTTAGTCTAGATCCAGTCGGGAGTTATTCGACGAGTAGTTACTGGATGATCAATTATTGCTAATTGGCGAATAAGTTATAAGATTGAATCTAATGATAACGACCGGAGGTCGTACAACAAATAAGAGAATTACGATGATGTATACAGTAGAAGTCTAATATATGTGTGTCCAAACGTAAACGAAGTATTCATATATATTAAGTGTCCTTTAGCCGTGTGATTGCTCTTATACTTAGTAGTGTTATGCATTTCCTACTCTGAGTTGTTTGATTTAAGTTAGTGAGAAATAATAAAGTGAAATTTAAACTAGTTATGGCTGATCCTTACTCGAAACCCCAAACACCAACAACCTCAACGAGGTTGTTACACAATAGCTAATTTTGTAATTGTCACGAGACGTGTATGAAATAAAGTAATGTAAACATTTAAGATAACTATTAGAAAATTAAATCGTAATGCAGTGCTTCTCAAACTTTCAATACTCGCGACCCAATATTCAATCATCATTTTCATCGCGCCCCCATCCATACAATATTGTATTGAATTCAACAATACTATACTTTTACACTAAAGCTACAATACGACTTTAACCTCTTATGTGCCCCCGATGTATATAAACGTCTCGCTGAGCCAAAAGCATTAATTTTCTGGACGTACATATACGTCTTTTCGAAGTACGATCTTTTCTGTGCACTGCTAACCATAAGATTATTCCTAAGGCTTTGGAATACAATAAAAGGACCTTGACAGTCTTTGCAAAAGATTTATTTATTTTAGAGGATTTTTGCTTATTTATTCCTTTTCTCCACCCACCCGCCCCAAAAAAATCCCATCAAAATAAGAGCGTCTACGTGGAAAACCGTGGCATTGGGGAGCGATCCTCATAACTTTTAATCGGCAGTAAAGGAATTAATGTGTGATAAATCGTACAAATCATCAAGATAAGTGTTAATACAAGCCCATGGGATCACTGGTAATTATCAAATTTGTTCTTGACTTGGTATTGTTAAATTAATAATAAAATACATTGTACAGTACAGATACTTTTATAAGTGTATTATATCAGTGTTAATGTTTATTTTATATTTTATTATGTCAGAAAGTATTTTGTTTGCTTACTTTCAGTACATTAATAATTTTTGAATAATCTTTAGTTTTCAACTTTTCAATATGCTCACCCCCCCCCTCGTAGAGTTATCACGCCCCTCAAGGGGGCGCGCCCCACAGTTTGAGAAACTCTGTCGTAATGGTATATCTTGCAAAAGAAAGATAATACTCAATATAAGTTTTTGAAATAAATTTTAAAAACTTAAAAAGTCAATAATTTTTTTCTTTTCTAATTTTACTCAATAGAATTATGAAAAGACATTTCAAAATTATTTCAAACCTTTAACATACTCTCCAATATTCAAACATCCAAGTACATAGTTGGAAATTTTTGCCTTAAGAGGTCTCAGGGGTGTTAACTTTCTCTAGAGGGCTTAAAATATAAACAATATTCAATTATATATAGCTCTTTGAAATTAAAATTAAATAATTCGAATCTTTTACACATTATTTATAAAGGAATGGGGCTTCAGAAAAGTATAAAATGTTTAAAATATAATCATAATTTTAATAATTATAAACATACGAAAATAAGAAACATTTCTGTTGTTGTTTCCAATCCCAATGGAGCAGGAAAGCCTACACCAAGTCCATTTGACCTTTTCGCATAATAGTGTCACACACCAGGTCTTGCTCTTCATACAACTGTCGTAGGGAAATGCCCCAGCAGTCCAGAAGATGAGTAGGAGAAGCAGGGAGAAAGCAAGGACAGGTAAAGAAGGACAAAACCCCCTGCACAAAAGTCATACTACGCAGGTGACCGCTTCTAAGGCGCGTCAAGGCCGTCTGATGAGCCCTGGAACTCCTGCACCGTAGAGACAGGCCAGGACTTTTAGCTGCGTACCAGTGTGGAGCAGGAGGGCTTCTATAGAAACATTTCTGTAAGAAATATTAATTAAATTTTACGTTGCGCATGCTATTTTCTAAAATAGTAGCTTTAATATTACAGGCCGTAAGTTGATTTATAAAGTTAAATGTTTTCCCTTATTACATTGTAATATTTTTATATTAGTAGAATAATAAATTATATTTAAAAATAAAAAAATAAAAAAATTACATTTTCAAAAATTTTTTTTAAAAATTTTAATATTTTTCAAATATTTTGAAATACACATACACAAACGATATATTATTCTTTAATGATGTAGGGTTTAAAGAGTATAATACATTTTATAATTCTATAAAGTGTTATACATCAGAGGCTACTATCTTAGAACCTAGCGTGTGCAACCCAAAAATTATTTAATATTTATTACAAACTCATTTCTTATATACATATGCTTATAATTTGTAAAATTATGGTTATATTTCAAACATTTTGTACTTTTTTGAAACCATAATTTTTTGTAAATAATATGTAAAAAGTTCGAATTATTTAATTTAAATTTAAAAGAATTACACCTGTTGGAAAATTGTTTATATTTTCACCCCTCTGTGACCCCAAGCTAACCATCTTTGTAGAAGCTAACAATAGAAGAACGCAAAGTAGTGCTCGGCACTCGACTCACTTTCCTTCTGATCCCTCGACGGGTCCACCGGAGCGTGTGGAATTTTGCATCCATTTATTTTCACTCGACGAAGCATTGGACTTGGGTCACGGAAGCCCAATCGAGAGTGTAACAATCCGAATTCGGACCTCTCATCTCCGCGTTCGAAATTTGTGAAAATTGCCCTCCTCCTCCCCTCTTACCTCGAGGGTCGGAAGGATGCGGAGCGAAGTGGAAAAATGGAATAGTTCACAAGCTTAAAAATAGAAAGGGAATATTCGTTATGGCAGTTCTGGTTCAAGCAACCCTTTTTTAATCTTTTCAACCGGCTAAGACATCACTGTTCATAATTTATAAATAAAGTTAATTTTCTTTTGACATTTTTTTTTTTTTTTGTCTTTTTGTCAATTGTATTTTGTTTTTCAATCAATGTCATATTACTTATATTCGATGTTTTAATGGAACAGCTTGTGGTTTTACGTTATGATAGAACAATAAAGCAGACACTTGCACTAGTTTTTTCATTTTCCAGCTTTTTACTCCACAAATTGTGATGACTTTGAAGTGCAAATAACAACAGCCTCCGTTATTATGTGTTGCACTTTATATTAATTGAAACGCAGACTCGAGTCTGTAAACTTATGGCAATTAAGGGGTGAATGTATTACTAAGTTAAGTTGCCCTTCCCCCTCTCGGTTTTCTCCCTCCAATGGCGCACACAAGGGGGTTGTCCTAGGTGTCCGGACCCCCCCCCCCGGGGCCGGGGGGGGGGGTGGGGTGGGGTGTAATTTTAAGTATATAATACGTAAAATTTAATTAAATATTTGTTT
>BMAV01010928.1:267653-279536 GCA_019973955.1 Trichonephila inaurata madagascariensis
GCTTTTTTTAAATTTGTTTGTTTTTATGTATTATTCTTTTCAAACTTTTATCATAATTCAAATATTTTTGGCACAAAGCCTTTTAAAAATAGAATTAAAAATACCTTGGCACTAATTCACTTGGAATTTCCTTCTGAGAATTTTGAACTGTTCTTCGATCATTTGCTTAATACAGGGGAAATAGTATATTTAAATTTTAATTAGGGAAGGACAGATTAACTTTATGACTATTTTATTTCGAAATCAAAGTAAAATAAATTTCTAAGAGATACATTATTATGAGAGAGTACATTGTTTTGACTTTCTAAAATTTATTCATTTTTTCGCTAGAGTAAAAAATATAACGAACAAATCAAGCAATATTCATTGATTCTAACATTTAATCAAAGAAAATTATGTGAATATTTGAATATATATAAAGAGAGAGAGATTGTAGAAAGAGAGAAAGTAGGATAATAGAGGGGAAAAAACATAAAAAAAAAGAGTTTATAGAAACACAATTATTATAATAAACAATTATAAAAACAATTATTATTGTGACTACATGCACCCGAAGAAATAATAGCGTCTTCACAGAGAAAATATCTTTAAATATCTTTCTGTATCTAAAAATATCCGTCCTTATTTTATTATGCAATTTTTTTTTTTTTTCATCACTAAAAATGAGGGCTAGCGCCAGTCGTCGAAATCACCCGGTTCATAGTCCGTTTCGACGCAATTACAAAATCTCGCTTTTCTTTTCAATGTCATGTTAAATATCAAATAATCTTTCTATTAGTGTCTTCATATAAAAGATAAAATCTGAAAAAGTAGACTATATATTAATTTGCTAAAATTAATTTAAAAATTAGTGTAGTATAAAAAAAATATGAAAAATTGCAGATTGTCAGTAGTAGTTTGATGAAAAAAATGAATCAGTTTGATCGTCGATTGCTTCGTCGAAATGATGAACAAAATATTTATGTTAAATAATATCATTTAACCTTTTAGATTTAACACACTAGAGTGAGTAAAAATTAAGGATGAGATGGGTTTTTTAAGGTAACGTCGTACAAAAGTGTTCTAAACTGACACAAGTAATACCCTCAAGATTCCAAAGGATACAAGAACATGGGACATGTAAGCAAAAATTTCGAAAAAAGAAATTCAAAGGATAAAAATGAGCTTTATGGAAAAATTAGTTTCAAGCATACACAATAAGACAGAGCTCCAAAAAGTCGTTGATAGTCCAGATTGCTGCACGGTATTAATACCATCTCCATAATGAGTACAAAATAATTAACGAGGTCGAGATATTGTCATCATTCCTCTTGTAGCTCCATTCACTGACATGAATGGTTGCTGGTGGCTGATGATATGTTACAAAGCCTCTGCTTAGAGTATTCCCCGCGTGTTCGATTTGATTACGTACGGGATCTAGGTGACCAATCCACATGCATTGAATACCTTCTCTCTTCAACAGCCACTGTACGATGAGTTGCGGGGTTGCCATCCATGAAGAGGAACTGAGAACCCATGGCATTTTTAAAAAGAAACACTCGAGGAATAATAACCTCGATACAATAATAGGTACCAGTGTTTGAATTTCCTCGGATAATGTGAAGGTCAATATTGGTACCAAGCATGGTATCTCTCTAACCCTTTTACCTTTAAAAAGGTATCTTTTGATGATACTAATGGAGTTACTGCGTGTTTCTCACTATCTCCATATATATATATATATATCCAGAATTGCTTATCAGACTAAATTTTCTATCTGCTGTAAGGAGTACTTTATATTATTGCTTATCTGTCCTGTTCTTGTGTGTCCCACAGAAGTTAATTGCACTTACCATAGTGGTAATTGTTCAAATAGACCACCATTGTACTGCATCACTTCCAAGATAAAACACGATATTATTCATTCAATAGCCTTTTGTATGAATATTTTTTATTTTCCCTGTTGCCACCGTATATCCCTTTTTGTCCTAAGGCAATACAGTGGTTATCCGTCATCAGGATTGATACAATAACCACCATGACTGAATTCGCGGTCAATTGTTCCTGTAGTTTGTAATGCTTTCCGAATTCTTGAAATAACTCTTTGAAGGATTCTTAATTCTATACAGAACTAAGTGTAATACACTTAATTCTTCCTTCATTACAATTATTTGGCCTCGGTAAGATCATCCAGATGTCTTCAACAAAATGGGCTGTTAGAATAGCGCACTGAAACCCTAACTTCACGTCACTTAAACTGAGGTGCACCATGCAATAGAATTCACAGAAATACTGGAAAAGCAAACACCGCCGACGTCCTTTCGACATTTGCCCAATACAGTAATACCCCGAACTGACGCTATAGGAGGAACTGGGTGATAACCGTGTAAAGAAAAGAAAAATGTGTAATAAAATGTGAGATAACGCACATGCGAAATGGAAAACCGAAGTTATTTTGATGTAGAAGGTTTTCATAAATTCTAGTAAAATAGTCTACAAGCTCAAAGAGTTTTTTCCCTCCCGTAAAATTTCCCCGTTGCAAACCAAATTCTTTTTTTATTTCTTGTTTTATTGAAAAAATACGCTCCTCAAGTCTATATTTTCTAAAATTTGTATATGTTACACTTCCTGGTAAACTAACCCAAGCTTTGGTAAAGCAAGCAGTGAAACTTTTTGTGTCGAGGAGGCATAAAGATGAAAGCAGTTTCTTAAAAATGACTTTTATTAATAATCAAGGATAAAGTCAATGTGCTCGTCCCTGGGGCGATCAATAACAATAAGTTAACTAATAAAATCTTAGTTAAAAAAAATCAACTTTACCAGACATCCTATTTGAACCGTCTTCTTACAGTCTAATATTTAAAACGAATTTATCATCTTAAAATGGTGATGCAACATACCGTTGCATAGCCAACCAGCCACCCTCTATTTAATAGCTAAAACACACTTCTTATATTTCCTTTCTTTCTCTTTCTCCCTTATAAAAAACTAACACGATCCGAGTTTAAATAGTCACTCGATTTGCATTGCAGTTGCTGCCAACCACAAATCACGAAACTTGCAAAAAGTTCAGGTTCGAATCGGTTAGTGTTTACTTTCTTTGAGATCATGGAACGGGATTGTGTGGAAAAACAACACAAGGAGATCATAAAAATTCGGATCCGAAAAATAATATCTCCCATGGTTTTTTTTTTTTTAAATGTGTAACAGTATAATCCTTTCTTAATTAAATTGAGTCTTTCCGTCGAATTCCCAACCACTATTTGATCTTCTGATTGAACTGGGTCTAAAGACCTAACTTCTTCAATGACTTGCTCTTGCTTATACATTTCCATGAGCTCATCAATTCTCAGCTCCTGACTGTGGGAATCCAGCATTTCTTGTGTGTGTGTGTGTGAACGTCATCACTATCCCCTTCTAAATTTATTTACCTGGCAATATCGACAACTTCTTCAATCACATCACCCATTTCATCAAAAAAAATTTCTCAAGTAAAAGACGAATCGACGAGATTTGAAAACAACGTAACTCCGCGTTCGCGTAAGTTAAGGTATTACTGTACATCATTATACGTTTATATGCATGCCCTGTTTTACCTAACCCTGGCCTTTCTCCCGATTAGACTTTCAGTTTGTTGTGTCTCCTGGTTCGTTGATATAACTTTTCTGCTTCGACCCTAATTCTTATACATTTTATAACAAAAAAAAAATCACGCATTAAGAACGAGTTATCCGATAGACAAAAATTAGTGGATAGAAAGATTATGTACAGAATAGAAAATCATTAAAATTTCAGAAAAATTGAATGATTTATTTCAGAGTTACATAGTTTCAAAGTAAGAAACTCAATAAGGCGTTGACCCACCTCTAGCCTGGATGCAAACAGCCACACGACGTGGCATAGAGTGATAAGCCACTCTGATGATCTCCTGCGGTATTTCTTGCTAAATTTGCTCCAATTGTCGGGCCAGGTGATCAACATTCTCCGGTAGACGCAGTCTCCTTCCCTTCATATCCCAGACATGCTCGATTGGAGAGATATCTAGCTGGTCAAGGAAGTATTTGACAAGCTGTAAGACAGTTCAGAGTAACACGTGCCGTATGTGGTTTGGTATTATCTTGCTGAAAATAAGGCATATATTGCAAAAGGAACGGTAGAAAAAAGTTCTCAGAATGTCATCGATGTATCGCTGAGCTGTAAGTGTGCCTCTAATGACGCCCAAAGGTGTCTGGCTGTCCAAAGAAATGGCACCCCAGATCATAACTCCTGGTTGAAGGCTTGTGTGGCGTGCAATAGTGAAAGCAGGATCGACACGCTGCCCTAGGCGTCTCCAGACACGTCTCCGATGATTGTAAGGACACAGTTGGAAGTGGGATTCATCGCTAACTACTATTTTCGGGTCAAGTCATCAAAATTATCTGGCAGATGCAATCGCCTTCCCATCACATCTCAGACATGCTCAATTGGAGAGAGATCTGTAAAAGGAAGTGATTGAGAAGCTGAAAGACAGTTCATAGCAACACGTGCCGTATGTGGACTAGCATTATCTTGCTGAAAAAAAGACAGCGTGCTGCAAAAAGAACGGTAGCAAAACAGTTCTCAGAATGTCCTCGACGTACCGCTGTGCAGTAAGTGCACCTCTACTGACGACCACAGGGGTCTAGCTGTCAAAAGAAATGGAACCCCAGATCATAACTCCTGGTTGAGATCCTGTGTGGCGTGCAATAGAGAAAGCAGGATCGGCACGCTGTCCTGGCTGTCTCCAAACACGTCTTCGATGATCGTCAGGACACAGTTGTAGGTGGAATTAGTCGGTAAACACTATACTTCTCCAGTCAGCATGATTCCAACCTGATCGAGTCAAGCACCACTGTAATCTGGCTCGACAGTGTGAAGACGTGAGTGGCAGGTGGCATAGTGGTCGGTACGAGCATAAATTTTGCTCTATCAGCCATCTGTGAATGGTCATGGTGGACACTGGTGTGCAGGTCGCACGTCTGATGGTTGATAACGATGAATCAAGCGCTGTGACAGCTGATCTGACAGTCAATCCGTTCTCTGGATCTGCTGTGGACTTAGCTTGACAGCTAACATCATGACGCTGATCAAATGGACTAGGTTTTTATTATCAAGAATGTAATTAAATAATTTCAAGAGCTACGATTTTGCTTGTAAAAGTAGATTATACTGTAACTTTTTAAAAATATATTGAAAAACATAAATGAGAATTTTCATATTTTGGTAATCGAAGTATGTGTCTAGCAAACATTTCAAATCGCCCTTTTGAAAGTCAACTTTTTACTTACATGAACTACTTAATTTTAAAACAGCTTGCGCAACTAGTTCAGAAATCAAATCGAGACAAAATTGCTCGTAATATATTGAGGAATAATTTTTAAAATAATGAAAATAATTTGTAACTCAAATATAAGAGGTGGTATCATGTGCATGTTTGTGAAGTTATGCTAATTGAACGAAACCAAGTCCACTACATTAAATCGAGCATAATTATTTAAAAAAGGGAAAAATTTTAAATATTAAATTTAAATATAATTTTTTTAAAGTAAAGTATTCATTTCGAGACGGATTTATAGAGGGGAAAAATAATTTTCAAAAAATAACTATACCAATACAGATATAATTAAGTTTATCCACTTCGCTCAACAAATTCATACCCACGAGGGGTTTTTAAAATATTTTCTACCTGTATTCTATGCATCTACGTTAATGCCTAACTAGAACTATACTAAATAGGAACGTCAGTACCCATATCAGCAGACATTCAAGCGTTTCAGTTCCGGTCACTGCATCATAATGATCCCCTCTGCTGCTCCGACCCAGCCACTACACCACTACTCCCCCAACCCGAGACCGAGACTGCGACGTCGAAACCGGGGGAGAGAAAACGGTAAAGTGAAAGTGATGCGAAGGATGAGAGGAGAGAGAGCGGATAAGGATGCTGATAATCTTTCCGCTCCATCTCTCCTCTCTCTCGCTAAAGCCCCGGGGCGGCGAAAGTCGTCGCTCCAGCGGGTCGTGCCCCTGCACGAAAGTCACGCGCCACACTCTCATGCGTGCGCCTCCTAGTTTGTTGTTTTGATCGTCTGTTTTCTTTCTGCCCTCCTGGACAATTTAGGGCCACGTTTTTACCCGGGCACAGATTTTTGCGCCCCCTCAGTGCATTTTTTTATGTACTCTCTCATTCGCTCTGCGTGTATGTATCTCTGGCTCTTATGACTGTGACCAATTCGGCGTATCTAAACCGAAGCTCATTGTTGTTAACTGGGCTCATTGTTGTTGTTGCCCTGAGGATGTTCGCGGGATGATGTTGTTACTGCGGCTCTCCCGATATCGATGGGTTATGATTGGAAGAAGTTTTCGGTGAGCCAATTAAAATTTTACGCAATAAATCTTTCGCGTTTCTTGTCCCGTAATAAATGAACCGGGAATCTCAGCCCTTAAATTGTGTTTTTAGGCATTATTAATGTGTCCGGAGTGGAGAAGGATTGAATGAAGCAGTAAATTGGTTTGCTTCTTTTTTTTCTTTCTTGGTCTCGTGAATTTTAGGAGGAATAACAGAGTGACGCATGCGTGAAAGCAACCAATTAAGGCAAAATAAAACTTTTGCGTGGGATCACTCTTATACTTTCATTGAGCAACTATTCTCTTTAGGATCATTTATGTCTTAAGGGCTCAGTTGTGGAACAACGGATTCACATACATATATTGAGATAGAAGTTCAAACCATAAAATCATGCAATCAATCAGAATTCTATTATTAATTTTTCTGATTATACAAAGCTTTAAAGTTACTCAAAGGGGAAAAAAAATCTTAACTAAGTTGCTATCATTTCATATGAGAGATGCTGCGTTAGATAATTAAAAATAATTTATTTTTTCTAATCTTAAAAAATTTTTTTAACAAATCGAGTAAAAAAAATTAATTTAGATAATATATACGTTAGCCTAGCTGATTTTGTAAAATGAGTAGGAGTTAAATAAAATTTCTAAAAGTTCAAAGTATGCATATCTCATATAATAAGGCTATTTAAATATTGCCAATATGCTAGTGTTCAATGCATAAAGAGTATTTAATATATGTAACTCATATCCTTATTCATCATCATATTTGACAAGACGGTCCTTCGTGAGCCAGTGCCTTAATTCGAAAATTCCTCCATGACATCTTGTTTCCTTTTGTTCTCCAAGTTTTCTCGTTTATAATCCCAAAGTCTGCCCATCTCAGTCTCGGATTTCCACGCTTCCGAATTCCACAGTGACTTTAAACTGCAGTACCTTTTGGGCAGCATTATCATCTGGCATTCGAATTATATGGGCTATCCAATTCATTCTATTTATTTTTATGTATTTAATGATGCCAGGTTGTTTATAAATTCTATATAATTCAAAATTGTATCTTCCTCTCCGGCTATTGTTTTCGTCAAGACCTCTAAGTATACTCGAAGTATTTTGCTCTCAAAAGATGCCACTAGATTTTCTTCCATTTTTGTTATTGTTCAAGTCTCAAATGCATATGTCAGAACTTATACTTATTAGTTTTATGTATTTAATTTATAAAAATTTTAGAAAAAGGCTTACAGTTTTTTCTCTATCTTTTGAAAATAGCATATGTACAATCCACTAATTAATACAATATTTTTCTTTCTCATTCACAGAAGAACATTAACATATCTGCATAGTTGTTATAATAACTATTGTGTTCTGTAGAACTTATCTATAAATATATTCGCTTAAATTTGGAGTGCAAAAAAAGAAGCTCTCTTATGCAAAATTTTAGTTCGATGTAGCGTTACTACTTTCTACATGTGGATAGAGTAGAAAATCCACTATCTACTCTTAGTACACAAAACACTAGTTATGAACTCTAATTTTTTAAAAGGTTTTAAGTGATTTGAAGCAAGGCATGATTTTTTGAGTAGGGGTTTTAAAATGTATAAAACAATCAAAATTAGAGGTGTGCATCTGAAATTATGACCAGATGTCAAAAAGAACAATGTAACACATCTAAATGTAGAAATTGTGGATTGAAAGGTTAATTGTTAAGTGGGGATCGGCGAGCAATGGTATGAATCATTCCACACAAAAATTGAAATCCTTAGTTGAAAAAATAACAGAAGATGCAATCTTCTATGGAAACGATTCTAATTTTATGCAAACAGTTCGTTTTTATAGTTTTGTTGTAAAGCATAAACTCCTCAATACTAACATCAAAGTCAAAATATACATACCGGGTTCAAACAGCATCAAACCTGGAACCTTGACGATAGGAAAGATTTGTTGTTGTTGTGGCTAATGCCACCTGTCTGACGTAGTCAGAACGAAACCCACGAAATTCATCGCGGTAAGGGGCTAGAAGTACGCCTGTTGTTGGCCTTGAGCATCATACAGGTGACAGTACGATTTAGCTCGGCGAAATTCCCCGAAAGGACGATGGATGGCGTCACCACATATCTCCTATAATTTTGGCATGGAAATGAAAGGGAGGGAAATATTCTCCAGTCCCCTGCACTCGTGATTCAGCCCGCAAGACTTTCGGACCCACTGATTTAATGAGCACGTACTCTGTGTGTACTCGGAGGGTATTTGGTGGCATCGGGCATCGAACCCAGGCCTTCCGGTCTGGAGTCCGATGCTCTAACCATAAGGCTACCCACGGCCCTAGGAAAGATTTAATAAATATTTTTTCATTTTGCTTGTTTTTGTATACAATCCCGCCGAAGCCTTCTATTCTGACTGTTCCAACAGCAAAATATATTTTGATAATTTCTTGAGCCTATAATCGTTCCTTTGCATAAGGGTGATAGCCTAAGACTTTGAATATAATCCAAGCTCCCAATCACCTAATATGTCAAGTATTTCCTGATGGCTGTACCTTGATTCAAGTGGATTAAGAAACATAATCGAAGTACATCACAAAAAAAAAAATCAAACCTTAACATTAAGAAATCTTTATAGGAATACTTTGAGCAACATGAGAGAGGATGATTATTTCAATATCATCTCTAATTGGGAAATATTTTACTGGAGGAAAAGTATATGCAATAATATATTTATATAAAGTATCACAACACAAATTTCTCAAAAGGGAGGGGAACAATTTTGAATGTTATTATATTGCAAGTAATTACGCAAGATTTGTTGCCTTTTTGTTGAATTTTAAAATAAGCTTAAAATAAAAAAAAAATTAAAAAAAGGACATTTTAAATTCCATCTATTGTTTCAATGAGCTGGTTTAAAAGAAATAGTTTTGAAATTTTTAGATGAGTTTGATTGCCAAAGAAAAATGCAGATTTTTCTCTCGCAATATCAAATGTTAATTAATTAGCTCTCTTTTTATACAAACAAAAATTCGATATGCAGTACATTAATTATATGCAGTTGTTTTGTACTAATATGAAATATATTAAATGCAAAAGAACACAACTTGAATAAATTAAATTGTCGTATTTTGGATTATTCTAAAAGGATTCTTGGTAAGGTTAGTTAATGTAATTGTTATTACACAACCATTACTAATTTCATAGCACATATTTATTTAAATATGTTTGCAGCTTAGTAAATCTTTACACGCTCACACACACTTGCACACACATATATGAAATATGTGTATGTCTTTCAATCGATAACGGAGGAATGTTTGTAATGGTAATTATCTAAATTAAATTATTTTTTGATAGTAATTATGCAATCCATTAATATATTCATTAAATTTCCACCCTATGATTATTTCTTTTCAAACGAAAGAAAATTTTATTGATATAAATTAAAACTTTTATTTATGTAATATTTTCAACAAAACAAAACAAAAATTGTAAGATTTAATGAATTATTTTTCCTCTCTAAATCTCAATTGTAAATGTATTGATGTTTTCAAATAAGGATTTGAATATAATAGCAAAAAAAGTTGTCCGACTGCACAGTTTTATTGAGAATTTTTGTATTTCAATCAATTTTCATTAAAATACATTTATATCTAGGTCAGTGGCGCACACAAGGGGGGGGGGGCCCCGGGGACTGACCCCCCCCATAGCACTTGATTTTTTTTCGAGTGATTATAATTCTATGTAAATAGTACGTAAAATTTAGTTTATTGGCTATTAACAGTAGTGCACACAGGAATTTTTCAAGAGGGGTGGGAGGGGATCCAGGGTTGAAAGTCCACCATTCTCGTATCACGCTCCTTTTGATTGTGTCGATTTTCGGGAACAAAACACAATAAAAAACTAATTATTGAATAAATAATTAGAATTAATAAAATTAATCATTAATAACAAATATTTAATTAAATTTAACGTACTATATAGAATTATAGTCAATCCGAAAAAAGTCAAGGGTTTGGGGGGGTCCGGACCCCCAGGACCCCCCTTGTGTGCGCCACTGGCTATTAATAATCAGTTTTATTAATTAATGCTAACTATGTATTGAACGATTAAATTTTTATTGTTTTTTGGTCCCGAAAATTGACAAAATAGGAAGAATATGTTGGGCGTCGTATTGGAGAATGATACAAGCATGGTGGACTTTCGACCCTGGATCTCCCCTTGAAAATCCCTGTGTGCGCCATTGATCGAGATCATAACCAAATTCGTTAATATACTACTTTCAAAAGGCCCATTAGGACCATGAATATCAGTGAAAAAGTACGGAAAGTATGTCGCGATGTAGGGCTGATCATTGACATAAAATAAAGAGTTTTAGTTTTTATTCCATTAAATACCTGTTGTACAGAATAATGGTAGTTGCTACACACTAAATGAAGCTGAATCTCGAAGTCCCCTTCCCTTCATGTGAGGGGGACTTAGCGCAGGAGTAAGGGGAGAGAGAAAAAGAAATAGTAAGTTAAATATCATCTTGATGTGATTGAGGGTTATTATCAGAAAGTCTTTCGTTAAGAAATTTCGTGTTTCTCAGAAGTTACCTTAATGCAAAAAAAAAAAAAAAAAAAAAATCGTATATATATATATATATTTTAATTACATTCATTTTAGATTAAGAAGTTATTTATATAAATTTTCTTTAATTTAATATGAATTATTTTACTAAATTTTGAATTTACTTGTCCTGGGAGGCATAAGGCGATTTTCCCCTTTAAAAAGGCCTTATTTTTCCCCATTAATTGGTAATTAATGGCTTAAATTCCTCCAGTGATTTCATACGTTCATTCCAACAAGCCCATACCCAAGTCCCACCCTTCAGGTGACATCGAACGCGACACCAGACTCCCAAATCGTCTGCATCACCAATCGGTACCAGAGGGTAACCCCATCCACCCCCGCAAACAGATTCTGAGCGCAGGTGCGGTCCGGCCTCCTCCCCTTCATCCCGGCGTTCTCACTGGCGGACACTCTCTCATCGTCTGCAACTGTCCTTCTGCCACCCCCTCTCCACCCCTCCCCTGCTCTGTCCATCCCTCTTCGTTCCATCCCGTGGAATGCGTGGTGCCCGATCGTTTGGAATTGCAAGTGGTTTTTGTAATAGAGCGCCGCGTGTTGTTTTGAATCGTCTGCTGTTTCTAGAGAAAATCGTTTGCGCCTTCGTCATGTTGACCCCCAACCATTGGTTGCGTGCTTTTGATCATCGCAGCATCAATGGCATCAACTCATCACCTTTATCCCTGAAAAATGGTGAGTTTTATGAGAATGATTGTCGATATAATTATTGATGATTTTTTTATTTAGAAAAAATATTTGTTAGAGATGATTACTATTGTTAGATATAGACTGTGATGTCTTTTTTCAATCATAAATACATTTTCTCCATGCAAATTTGCAGTTTTTTTTTTTTGTTTTTGTTTTTTTTTGCATTTAAGTTAGATTTCTCTTTTTAAAATTATAAGCAAATTGCAATATTACACATCTTAGTTTCTGATTTACTTGAGTATTA
>BMAV01010928.1:279546-293334 GCA_019973955.1 Trichonephila inaurata madagascariensis
CAAATTGCAATATTACACATCTTAGTTTCTGATTTACTTGAGTATTAAATAACAGTGATGAGAGTTAATACAGTAAAATTAATAAATGAAATTTTATGAAAGAATGCAACAAATATTGAGAAGATATTTAACCGGCTGTGCAGATGTAAAACAAATTCTTACGTGTCACTTGTTACATATTTGTCTTCTCTATCTAGTACTTTTCAATTCGTATATAACAGCAGGAAAGATAAATAAATATTTTCGATCTTTAATGATAAAGTATTCTGGCTATTAATGATTAAAATATATCTTCAATGTATATTTTCAAAGACTTTTTAATACTATCAGAAACTTATAAATCAGATACGATTTAAGATAACTGGGCCTTATTTGACCATTTATATATATATATATATATATAAGATTTTGAGAAAATTTTCGAGTGATGCTCAGAAACTTTTGGTATACAAATGTAGGATATAAATTATTCCAACCAAATTCATACTAAAGCTAGACAGGTGTAAGGTACAAATACTCTAATTCGAAAAGAACGTATTTTGGCGGGAAAAATGAGAAAGACTTACAAAAAATATTTCTAAATGAATAGAGCTTTAGATTAATTTTTATTTTGTTTACATTGCCTCCCAAATGGAATTGATTAAATATATCAAATTGGAGCGGAAGTAATAAGAATTTAGTTCCAGTTTTAATATTCAGTTTTTAATTTTTTATGCAGAGCACATGTTAAGCATGTGTTAAAGACATATTTTTATCGTAGACAATATTATTTTTCTTATGTCCCCTACACATTAACTTGTATATATTTATTACAATTTGCATTATTATTATCTAACTTGGGATTCTTCATTAGAATGACTAATTATTTTTTTTAAAAAAAAAAATTAGATTTAAAATATATATTTCGAGAGTACGAAAGTGTGTATTTACTTTGATAATTAAACTACAATCTGTTTATGAATGACTTTTTTTTCGTACAGATAAATAAGTAATACCACTTCTCTTTAAGATCCTGAATATGAAATTTATATAGGCATTTAAATATATGAATAAAAATGATTTGCAGAAAAAAAAATGTGATCTACAAAGTAATTTGTAAAATATGTTTAATGTTTGTTTTTTAACGCAATAAATTATTTTTTGGGAGCTTTTGCTAAATACTGAAAAAAAATGAATAAAAGGAGAAACAAAAAAATAATTTTATAATAGTTAATTTTTTCAAAAACGAGTATAATAATTCTCATTTAAATGGAAACGTTTTTTTTCTCCACTATTTTTTATACATATATTTCAAAATCATAATATTTAATAATGTATAGAATCGTGTCAAACGAATCTGAATAAATTGTTTAAAAATTAATTCTCAACTGTTAAAATATTATTGAATGAAATATAGTTCCTCTATCACCAGCTACTTTTTGGCATAATAAATGTTTCTCACCGTGTTTGGCTTCATTAAAATTCGTTAATGAATATGTATGTTGTTTTCAATTTACTCCCATTCACTTACATTAGAAAAGAATTTTTCGAGATTAATTCAGAATTCTGAGAATTAAATAAGAGATGATAATGAAAGAGTGTTATGTTTACAGAAGGTAAATCCAAGACGAGAACCTACATGGCCTTACATATGAGGTCACGTGTGGCCTTTCACCGTCAAGTGCCATTTTCTAAATGAACTCTAATTAACATAAAAAAGTCTTTTTAATTTTAATTTATACATTTTTAATCATTTTTATTCGTTTATAAAATAATGCTTCTAAATTCTTACCTGTAATTAACCATAACTATATCCCTTGTAATGCTATGAACCCTTTAGATACGTAAATATTTTCTATCCGGAAATAGTTCTGAAGTGATTAGCTGCTTCCTTTATTAGTATTACTTCTTCAAAAAACTGTAAGAACTAAATGATTTAAAAATTAAATATATTGCAGTTAATGTCTTACAGTATAATATGCATTTAAAGATACTTGACTTAAAGAAAGATTTGAACTAAATTGAGTCATTTTTGTTCTTTTATGCTATTTTGGTGGTTGTTTTGGCAAAACATTGAAGCGTACATTTTCTAATACACTAAAAAACAACATTATACTCAGATGGCTTTTTTAATACAAACTCAAATTGCTTTTGATGGGTTGAAAACGGGAAAAAACTAGTTTATTTTTTTTATTAATTTTTTTTTAATTGAGGGGTATAAAAAAATTTATACCTTATTTTATCAACCTTAATACATTTAAATTCAGATTTCACATCGATAATTTTACCTGACTCTTAGTTTCTTTTATTAAAATACTTCTACAATGTCTGAATGAAACTGAGATGAATGACTTCAAGCGCTTTCGGGAGAACCATTAAAAAATGGAATTGTATTCCAGTTTATTAGAAATACTACCTTAGTTGATTTCATCATAATTTGTTTTGAGTTAGTTTATAGTCCCAAAAGGTTAAAATAAAAACTTATTAGTAAGAGGAATAGATAAATAATATCTCGAAAAGATAAATATATATAATATACTAAAAAATAAATATTTTTCTTATTTTTCCTTATAGTTTTAAATTTCATCATTGCGAAACAAAAAGAAATATTACAGTTAGTAACAACAATAACAATGTGGTATTTTGAAAAATTTTAGGGAAAATTATTATTATTATTATTTATATATATATATCGATTTTTTAAAAATATAATTGTTTAAATATAAATTTCTTTAGTTTTTTTTCACTGGGGTTAGGATATAGCAGTAATCAAAAACCGTTTATACTGGTTTACATAGATATGAAAAACATGATTTTATACTGTTGGAACTGTTAATGTAAAACAAAGTGTACCAAATTATTATTGGAGTAATTTCACAAGGAAATTTGGAAGAGAATGTCATACTCATACATTAAGAATAGATAAGTTTTTGCAATCTATTCTTTTTTATTCACTACTACATTACTTTCATTTCTTTTTATTTATTCATACACTCAAACTATCTTCAAATGCCATGGTGTTTTCATCCAGCACTGCTACGTACGTACAATAAGTAGATACATATTTGTTATAAGCCTCCTTACCTGTTTTGTAAGTCTAATGATCAACCAGAAGTGTGCGTGCGTGCGTGTGTGTAAACGCTTAAATATACAATCTTAGTTACAAAGACTAATAGTTACTGATATGTTAATAAAGCGATATTTAACAATGACCTATTACTCCTTATCATACTTCTATGTATTATTTAGCTTTAAGTTGGATCTATAGCATTTTAGTACATGATCAATGATATATTTATATACTTCACAGTATATTCCGACCTAAGCGATACGACGACATTAACAAATTTTTTTTTTCAATTGTGGGATAATTTTTTATTAATATTTATTCTTCTTTAAAAAACCAAAATAATTAAAAGTATCAAGTTGAGTAATTATGCAAAAACTTCTGCTTTGTATAATTATTTAAACATATTTCTTAAAAAAGATTGTTAAGTACGACTGATTGATTGATTGGTAAACGTTGAAATCTGAAGTAACACAAAGGTTATTGGCACACACAAATGATCTTTAATTTTAAACCAGGTTCAACTTAATGGTCGATACCCACCCTATGCCAAAAGTATGTAAAGTACTCCATGAAAACGTAAGAACTTTGAACCTGGACAAGTTGAATCGTACACCCACTACACAACAGATCTTTAGAGGCATCAAAACTCGAGGCAAAAACTACATTATAATAACACTGGTCACGAGCTCCAGGAGCTTTGTGTTCCTGGTCACGAGCTCCAGGTAGCTTTGTGTTCCTGGTCACGGACTCGTGACCAGCATGTCATGAGTTTGAACTACAGTGCCACTGAAGACCCGCGGTGTACGAGGGCTGATACACGCAAAGTCTGTCCAGGCTCAAAGTCCTCCCATTGAAGTGGTGTGTAAGTCAGGAGAAAGAGATGCCACCTCGTGCGTCGTTCTCGTCACTTGATCTTGCTCTTACGAGATTCATCTACAACTGTCCTCACGTAACTTTATAGTGTGACGTAAACAAACACTCATTCACGAACTCACGACCATGATTTCTCGGCTACCACATTTTGTTTTGTAAATGGTATTTGTACCCAGGGATGTCTTAAGGCAAGATCCAACTGGGACCGGGCCCAGGGCCTCGACCACAACGGGTCTCGTTTTCGACTATGATTTAATAAGATCATGATTCGAATAATTTCAACGGCCAAATTTTTTTTCTGGTTGTATTCTCCGAAAAACTGGGAATATCGGACAATATGTGAACTGAATACATATAATGGCTTTCGTCCATGTATAGGCCTAGGCCTAATTCCAGTGAAGAACACAAGGGGGGGGGGCGTCCCTGGGTCCGGACTTCCCCCCAAGCCCTTGATTTTTTTTTCGATTGATTATAATCTTGTGCATATAGTACGTAAAACTTGATTGAGTTTTTGTTATTAATAATTAATTTTTTTTTAATTAATGCTAATTATTTTTTTACTGTTTTTTGTTCCTAAAAATTGACAAAAATCAAAAGAATTTGTTGGGTGCCATATTGGAGCATGATACGAGAATGGTAAGCTTCCAACCCTGGACCCCCCCTTTGAAAATTCTTGTGTGCGCCACTGCCTACCGCCATGCACCATCGTTACTCATTCAGTCAAAAGGCGGCAGTAGGTCAAGCCGGTTTGTTCTATTTTAAGTCGTGAGAATTTATTTGTTTCGGGTTATTGTTGTAGGAGTATTTGACAACTATTTCTAAGTACCGTCTACTTTTAAGGGTCATAGGGGGGACCTACATTTGTGTAAGGGTCTAGGCCAGGGATACTTAATCTTTTTTTCTGCCGGGCCCCGTATATATATGTTAACTATTTCATGCGGGCCACAACATGAGAATGGAGGGGTAGGGAGAAATTACATTATATATAACATAAAAAATTTAAAATGTGGAAATTGATCCAAATATTAAAACTCCTATTTGGCTTTTTTTAATTATCATTTTTTATATTTTTTTATTTTTGTCACTAAAATTTTCTTAATTGGAAGCATTACAAAACCACTCTTTCACAATTTCTGCATCAGTAAACGGTTTCACATGATTACCAATAATATAACACATTTCATAGGGTGCCTTTGCTACTGCTGTGACATTACCACTGACAAAACACTTTTTTGCTGTTGTAAGGAATATTCAAGAAAGCTTATTTATCACCTCTTGAAAGAGATCTTCGAGGAAAAGTGTCATTGAATGTGATTCCTGTTTATTGGTATTTTTTAAATACAGCACTTTCGTGATAAATCAAACAATTACTCATCCATGTTTATTTTTTCACTACAAAATAGTCAACCTCCCAATCGTCCTGAAATGATATATTTTCTTCGAATATTTTTCGCTTGCACACAAGATATGAAAGACATTTAAAAATTAGTTCCACTAAAAAATGATCGTAACTCCACTGTTGTCTATTATCACTAATCAGGAAGGAAAAAAATGGCCGTGTTAGTCGAGTGGTATAGGTATCGGATCGTGGCTTGCCTTGTCACGAGTTCGAGCTCAGTACTACTTAAGACCCGCCGTGTAGGGCAGCGATGCACGTTAAATCTGTCGAGAGCTGAAACGTCCTCCCGTTGGTGTTGGTGTGGTAGTTAGGAGAGGGGGGTGCCAGCTTACAGGTGTCGTCCACGTCACTTGACCATGGTTCAAAATGACGTGGTCCGTCGCCAAAAGCCCTCGTGTAGCTGAACAGTGCGGCGTTAATATTCAATCAATCAATCAGAAAAAAGAATATCAATTCGTATCCATACGACATCAACAACAAAAAGCAAAACTGATACATTTAATTTTTTAACGAAGAATTTCCCAAAAAATTTCGTAAATAAATGAATTTTTCAAAGCACTGGGACATGACCAGCCCACTTAAAAAGGCCCGGTGGGCCGCAGGTTGAGTATTGTTGGTCTAAGGCCTACTTTTGCGTAGAGTCCAAAGGCTTCAAGAAGTCCCTACTTATCCCTTTAATAAAAAGTTTATAGAGTAGTTTTAATATTTATTTTAAAATCTTAAATATTTTTCTTACAAATTATTTAAATAAAATGAATAACAGTGAATGGAAATTAATTTTTTCACATTAATAAATACACAATTCGAATATATTTCTCTCACAAAAGCTATCCTAAACTTATAATATGCGTAACTCTAATAATGAAGTTAAGATATCAGTTATTGTATTAGAAAGTGTTAACACACAAACAGCTAATAATTTCAATAATCATTTAAATAATAATAATTTCACTAAAAGACTTATCAAAGACTTGTAATTACAATAACAAAACATAACACAGCACGATTTTCTACTTCCAAACACTAAAAACAGATTTCTTCAAAAGGTGAACTTAATCCAATGTCATGGCTTTTTATTATCATTAAAATCTGCATATTTTTTTTCTTTTCGACGTTTGACTTATCGCTATCGTAAACACACAAATCATCATGCATTGACGCTTTCGCATTAATTAATAGCAATTAAAATAAAGAGCTGAAATAAATTTATGTTCATAACAAAAATTATATAATGATCATAATTATGGCTTTTAGAGTACAAAATAAATTTTATAAGCTTGTATTATTTAAGTAAGATTTAAATATGTCTTAGCTGACTTTTTTATAAGCTTGTATGAGTTAATAATCTACAGCTTGTAATTAATGTATTAATTCCTAAGTGCACATCACAATATACATTTTTAAATCATAAATTAAATTTACAATTGATTGTTATTCAAAATTATTTTTTTTAATATTTTGATGGCTGAGAATTTTAATTACTTCTCATGCACTTAAATATAAATATAACAATTAACGTAATAGAATTTATTTTAAGAACGAGAGCTTGTGAATCGAAGCTTTCAAGTGTGGCCTTTTCTTATTTGTTTGTTAAATGTTTTGGGTAATTTTTTTCAGTCCGACTCAAAAGTATGAAGCGTGACCTTTGTAATGACTTATTACTTTTCGAGAAAAAATAAATTTATTTCCATTCGAATGTGTTGCTTTTTATTTTTTCCTTTCTTGATTTAACTTTATAATTGTATTTTAATGTAGATAATTTTATTTTCATGATTTTATTTTCATTTCAGGCAGACGCAGAGATAGATAGAAAAGTAGATATAAATTTATAGATATGATAGGTATCTAACTATATACAAACACTGCTAGTCTTTAAAATTGCAACACAGAGAAGAAGGTATGATGCAAACGTCAAATACGCATGAAAAGAAGATGCCGGGATATGTAAGTGGTTAATTTAAGGGCAATCGAAAGACGCAGGAGGGAGAAACGGCATCTCAAATTCTGTATCAGCTATGAATTTCTAATTCGAAAATTGCATTTGAATGCCGGTTTTTTTTTTTTTTTTTCTGTGAGGAGATCGTGTTATGCCTCCTATAACAAGGAGAAATGGCCTCCTTGCGCGTGCCAGATTTTGATAGTGGCAACATCGCGGTCTGCGAGAATGTGGTTCATCGTTGCATAATCTAGCTACTCGAATTGATCATAATCTAACGCTTGTCCAGCGAATATCAAATCGATGGGACCAGGAGGATCATACTGAACGACACGCAGGATTTCAGCGGTCTACTAACGCCAGTGAGGCCAGGTATGTTATTTGGCAGACCTTGGAGAATCGTACAACCACATCATGGACCTTGAGTCTGGAAGTAGGGTCAATTTCAGCACCACAAGTATCCGCACTTATGACTGCGATAACGCCTGGAGTAGCGCGTACTGTCTACAGGACGACCATTATCGGGGCTTTCCTTGACACTGCAGCATAGAGCGGTGAGCCCAACAGAAAAACTGGATACAAGAGTGGCACCACGTCTCCTTTTCAGACTAATCCCGATTCTACGTGCTGATGTCATGATGAACATATCCGTGTCCAAAGGCAGCGAGGAGAATGTTATGTCCTCTGTTATGTTTATGTTATGTCCTCTGTTATGTTTATGTTATGTCCTCTGCTTGCAATCGATATCATCATACAAGCTGTGCACTTGGTTCACAATGTAAACTTCGTTCAGGTCCTTGGTAATCTAAGCAGTTAGCGTTACATTTCTCAGATCTTACGTCTTCGAAGCCTCGGAGATATCATCATCTTACAAAAACATAACGCAAAACCAGATATTGCCGTAGTGTTCTGACCTGCATCGACACGGATGGTATTCGACTGTTATCCTGGTTCTTATGTTCTTCAGATTTCTTGACCTATTGTGAAAAGATGTAATCAAGGGTTAATAAGTGAATGCTTCACCACCTTTTTCAGCTACCATAATTGATGAATTGTGGCATGGTCTTGCAGCAATGATGATCCAATGTCTGACTGGGTAAGAGATGTTTTATCTGCTTGAAGTGACAGCTGTGTACTAATATCAGACTCAATATACTCGTAGATTACCAGAGAATCTTATTAAACGTATATAATATTAAAAGGTGAATTGGCTCATATAATTCTGCACTATCACCGCTTTTGCAATTATGAAGGGCTGTAGAAGTTTCCTGTGTTAATATTTTTAGTGGATTTCTGGCGATTTTATGAGTCATTGCCACATCGAGTTGCTGCGTCTCGTCGGGCAAAAAGAAGTACCATACGATATAAAGACATATCTCGTGACTTTTGGTTATTCAGTATATCTATCAATCTATCTCTATTTACAGAAATAGATATAATAACATAGAAATGAAACATAAATATTTAAGAAAAACAAAATTTAGAAAAGGAGTATAATATACAAAATCCATATATGGTGAACATAATAAGAAAAAATAATAAAAAAGTTTATAAATCATCCAAGAATTAAATTTACACATTAACCGAATGCAACCTCGGACATAGAATTTAAAAAAAAGGGTTTTGAACTAGTATGATGAAAACAGCTTATTTCCACTGAAACTTGGAAAGCTAAAATGGAAATATCCAGAAAGCTTTAAAATCTCAAAAATTTAAATGTTAGAATTTAAAAATTAGGCAGATATATATAAATAAACACACACACACACACACATATATATATATATATATACTCAAACATTCGCATAAGGAAAATTTTATTTCTATTTAAATCTAGAAGGGAAGTTTTGTTTTTCATTCTTAATAACGAATTGCTTTTGGAGCATAAGGAAAAACAAAGAGAAAAAAAGGACTAAAATTATGTATTTACATTCTCCCAATTTCTTATTTTTTTTTCAATAAAAAAATAAACAAGAAGATCAAATCTATACTATTTAACCATCAATCTATAGCTTAACTCAAGAAAATTATAAACGTTTACTCCAATTTGGTGTATAATAAAAATCTGCTTATGAACCCTATCTCCCGATATCCTTCTGATGCCAATCAAAACTGCATTAACTTCTTAGTTTATTGAATATGACAGACAGCTTGAAAATGATATAATTAGTGATAAATATTTTTTTAAATTTCCTGTTAAGTTATAAAATTGCAGCAGAATAATATTACTTTTATAAATATGTCTAAGAAAAGTCCCCCAAATATAACTTGCCAGTACTGGAAAAGCTAGTGGGATTGTATTCACAATCAAATCTTCTTGATTAGATTTCAAAAAATCTGTCTTAAGATCTGCTTTCTTATCTTTCCAAATTTAGGAAAGACGTGGATTGATATATATATATTTGCTGTTGTGAGTTGTTATCTGAAAATTCAATTAAAGGATTAATGGTCAGGCTAATAAAGACCAGCAGTAGCTCCGGGACTTAACAATGTTTGTTTCTCAAACTGAATGTGAAGAATTCGGTCTGATTCTACTAAAGAAAGTCGAGCTGTTGCTCTCGTTAAATAGAATATCTTCTCAAAGTCCGTAGCATAATTGCTTTCTTATGGCCTTTAATGTAATATTTTTTAAGTCGTACTTAACACGTTATAACTGAATCTATCATGTGTAAATAGACTCATCTCTCATGTCTGTAGGTAGTTGACACAATAGAAGTGACCATAAGTCAAAATTCTGTGCTATTTATAAGGCAATTTAAATCTAGTTTTAGAATCTTTAAGCTTTTTGGTACAGAAAAAATTACTTCATGACAAATGTTATAAGATCATAACTTAATGTAAAAATTTCCGTTGTCTTTTTCTCTGTATCAAAAGTTTTGGTTAAAGAGTGTTAGTATCACAGAAGCATGAGAACCGTTGGTACAGTGGCTACAATTCTGATCTCCATACCCCGACACCAGCAATGGTTTATCCAATGAGCTCTTCGGGCGGGCACAAAAGGGCCCGGATAAGCTGGACATAACCAGATTTTCTGGTTATAAATTTTGATCCTCCAGTGACAAGGGGGCCTGTAGATTTTCTGCGCCCTGGGGCAGAAATGAGCTTAAATCGGCACTGCCCGACACAAATCAAGCTGTGGGCTTAAAGTAGTAGAGTAATTCTGACTACATCTTATGCTACATTTTATTGAAGATGAAAAGTCATTCCATACGGTAATGTGGACTGATTTAGTAAAATCGTATTCTGAAGCAATACGAAGACTATTGGCAATTGACTGGGTAATTTCTAACCACAGTCAACTCTGACGAAGGCTCGGCGTCATTTAGCGTCCTACTCTCCAAACTTCTTTTCTTAGCCAAAATGAGGAATTTGAGAAGTTGAGAAGAATTTGAAAATGCATCAGTTCAGAATGAGTATTTGCTGGTATTAGGACTCGTAATTTAAGACTCGACCGACGCTACGCCATCCACGAGTTTCAAAATATGACCCCTCAGTAACAGCAGCCACAGTGTAATGGGCGAGTTATTAGAGTAGTTTACCTAGTCAAGTAAGATCATAATTACTAGACCAAAACACTACTTGTCAGAAGCCTTCGGAAAAGATTTAAAGTGAATCTAATTAATCCAACTAATTGACTGATTCTTTACTAATACTGAATTTAGAAGCAACACAAGGCTTTTTGATGACGGACTTCGTAAATTAGAATCGTGACGAAGGGACAAGGACGTACTTAAGTTGACATGATTATTTTACCTTGGCAGATTTAACTTGCATCATCCCTCTCTCTAATGGGCCCTTTGCAGTAGCAAGATTCGAACTCAAGGCTCGATTATAACTATGCCACCCTCTAGCTCGCGAACATGGCCATATTCTGCTATAAGTTAAACTTTTTTTTTTGGATAATACGAATTATAAAAATTGAATGAGTCATGCTTTAAACAAAGTGCCTTTTGGCTTAGAAGAGAGTTGTCTATGGCTTAGAAATGATGCTAAAAAATAGCTGTATCCAGGGTCGGCTCTAGTAGTTTTGCGGCCCCGGACAAAAATTGAAAATGCCGCCCCTCTCTCTAAAGCAAAAAATTATTATTAATAAAGATGAATTGTTCACATAGATACAGTGCCGGCTTAAGCTCTAGGGCCCTGGGTGCAGAAGATCTACGGGCCCCCTTGGCATTGATGGATCGCAATTTATACCAGAAATTCTGGATAAGTTCAACTTTACGAGCCTTAGGTGCTGCTCACGCCTCTCTAAAAAGTTTTTCCTCAACACAATTCACACCGACACGCGTTTATGAAATACTATGGTGTTATTTGGTTGGTGATACAGAGTTTTGTTTTAAATATCAAAACTGGAAGAATCTTAAAAAATTGTCAGAAATTGGTTCCGTAAATTAAAAATTTATTTTAAGTAGTGAAAAGCAATCAATTCCATACAAGTAAGTTCTCCTTAAGTTAAAATTTTGATTTTTCTTTTGTTTCAATCAATGCAACAATGAGGTCGATAGAGTCTTGTGATTTAAATCGCTATCTCCTGAACTTCCCAAAAATATCCCTAAAAATAGGATCTACAGCACAATAGATTCACCATGACTTTCAATATTTTCATGTGGCATGTTGTGGAAGTTTGGGAGGGAAAGTAGTAATCGACCCTTCTTGCTGTTGAAGGGAGCATCAGAGAAAAAAAATTCATGAGTTAGAAATTTATTTTTAATCCATAAAAAGAAGGTAATTGAATTTACATTATGCAGTAACAAACAAAAGGTGCAAGTGTGTCTTATTATTATTATTATTTGATACTGAAATCAATAAAATTTTCAACAAATAATTTTGTTTAATTCGTCTATGTTAAATTTTAATAGACATAGTCAGGCTGTGTATATATGCAGTGGAACAGAATAACAAGAGATCCCCATTCAAGTAACAAATTCGTATATATTCATGCGCTGTTAATTTTTGAAACTGTGACTATTTTACGAGTTCGTTGTGAAGGGTTTTTTTTCTGTCACAGACTTAAGAGAGCACGATAAATATAATACAAACGAAAACGAATAAAATCAATGATTTATTATCATTCAGAATAAAAAGGCAATTTTTAATTTCTTATGACTCAATCAATAAAATTGCCTCCCTTTTCATACTTGTGCCATAGTGACGTCGTCTTGATGCTGTTACTGATATCTTTGATGTTTAGGTGTTTAAAGAAAGCGTAAAGAAAAAAATTTCCAAAATACGAACGGACAACAATGTTTAAGATAGACTGAATTACTGGGGATAAACTGTGGAGAATGGGATAATTCATCGATGCAAGAGACAAGAATGAGCGGTAAAAATTTTCCTTTTGAAAGGGATTATAACTCAATTTCCTCGGTCCAACAAATGTTTGCCTTCGATTCTAAGTCGCACCCGATTTTTAGTAGCATTAATACTGGTAAAATGGTGCGACTTAGATTCAAGTAAATACGGTATACTAGTGTATCAACATATGTAAAAATCAGATTTAATTGCATAATAAAATACACGCCATTCATTTTGCAGCTTATTTTTTCGTCATACCTTTCTGAGATACTTATCAAACGAAATAAAGACAAAAATCAAGGTTTCATTATTTAACATAATTATTATACGTTTCATGTACCTGAGTTTAGTGACATTTCAGCACCGCTCATCTGCAAATAAAAAGAAATCACCCAAAAGTGAATCATTTTCATTTATCTCTCCAATGTAAGATAAAAAGGAGGGGGGGGGGGAAAAAAAGAAGAAAGATTTCCTAACATTGTGAGACAGGTGTATATTAACCAGACACCGGATACCAAGAAAAATATCTCCACCAGAAAAATAATAAAAGAAACAAATCTGATCAGCTCCCAATCCCTTTGTGTTTGGGACGGTCGTGATATCCAACCCCCAAACCAACCCCCCTCCTTGTTCCAAGAGCACCAGTGATTGGTCATTAACAAGCGAAGACTTAGATGGGAAGTCGCCAATTTCTCTTCACCACCCCTCATAGAAAAACTGCAGGTGGCAAAAGCGCACTCTGACCAAATAGAAAACAACGCTTTTATATATATGCTTCTCATTTACGACGGTCTATCATTAGGAGTAAGAATTATGAGAAACCCGCAGAGCAAAGAATTATAGCGGCAAGTAAAAAAAAAAGAAGAAAAAAAAGAAGAATGTCTTTAGGGGGAGGGGGGCATCGGCTTCTTCTTTGGTGTTATTATTGTTATTTATTAATAATCACGCGGGGATTCTGATCAATCAATAAAAGTAACACCTATCGATAGGTCCGTGTGTCAAGACAGATTGGTGGAAAACACACTGGAGGTTCTACAAGGCGGATCGGAAAGTCCCCCTATAATAGGAGCTAATGCCTTCTTTGCTAATTAAGCGTTTTTTCAGAGGATAGATAGATCCGGGAGGCCGGTGGAGATTCTCGTTATTTATCTGTAACTGTAGCTGTCAGTGCGCAGGGGGTATGGTATGGCGGTGGAAAGCAGAAAATGAAATTGTCTTAACTAGAGTTAATTCGTT
>BMAV01010929.1:0-49508 GCA_019973955.1 Trichonephila inaurata madagascariensis
TTTTTAAATATATTTAAAAACACAATAAAAATATTTTTTTTTGTGCTTTAAATTTTTAAAAAAAATTTTTTTCTGTTTGTTCAACGTCACCAAATTTAAATATAAATATTTTTTTTTAAGGTATCCGACTACGTTCGGAACCTTGTTTTGGTGCATAAATGGATAACTTTCTGATATTTAGTGTCTCTGATTGAATATATGTAAAAAAATTTTTTTAAGGCATTTTGAAAAAAAGAATTATTTAAATACAATTTTTGGCAAAATTAAACACAGAAAAACCCTTTTTTTAAAAAATGTTCTTTTTTGGAAAAATGCTTCTATTATAATAATATTTTCCTTTTATAGCTCAGACCCTGTACACTTAACTATGATTTTTAAAAAATTCCATTATTTTCAGAGTTACTTTTTTTGAAAAAATTATCGGCGTTTTTTTTTTTAAAAATTTTCCCCCCTTGTTACGTAAAACATGGAAAACCCCATTTCAAATTATATTTAAAAATTTAGTTGAGCCTCTGTCTTGAGCTATATACAGGAAAAAATATTATTATAATAGAAATTTTTTTCACAAAAGGAGAATATTTTAAAAATGGGTCATTCTATATTCTTTTTAAAAATTGTACTTAAACAATTTTTTGAAGTAATAATATTCTTCAAACAATTTTATACACTTATTTTAATCTAAGTAACTCTAAATATCATAAATTTTATCCATTTATACGCTTTTGCAAAATAACGGTTCTTAACGTAGTTGGATACCTTAAAAGAATTACAGTAAAAAAAAAAAAAATTAAATGCAATTTTTGATAAATATAAAAAATATAAAAATAAATATAAAAAATATCCCCTCTTTTTTTTATATATAGAAAATGCTTCTTTAGCAATGTTTTACTTATGTAGAGCTATATATAAGACTAATGTACAGATCCTAAAGAAGAAAAATACGTACATTTAAAATACATAATTTAGAAATGGATTTATTCAAACTTTAATATATAAGATTGAAGGAATTTTAACGGAAAACGTGGGTTATTTCAATTGATAGTAATTCTGTTAATAATGTGAATTCTTTATAAATCCTTGTTCAGGCTTAGTAGGAAAGGCTTAGCTGTATATAGACACAATACTGAAATTATAGAAGAGCATTATGAAATACGAAAGAAGTTACATTTCTAACATTTGGAATACATGATATAGAATATCAATGTTATTTTCCATTAAAGTCATTTCACGAAAATCAAATTTAAAAAAACATTTTTAAATTTTTGATTGAAAAAAAAACCTTTTTTCTTCCTAATGAAATTTTAAATTTTCCACGTTAAGTTTTTTTAAAAATTTTTTTTTACATTTGTCAAACCCTCAAACAGCTGGCGCCACCCCCTTTCAACAAAACAAAAACTTATTTTTCAGCCTTTTTAAAATAGTTTAAATTGATAAAAAAGAATTCATTTTGTCAGCAGCTTATTCAGGAAAAAAGGGAAGGAATGTTGTAGCTTTTTTTTTGTGGTAGCTTGCTTCATGCTGTTTTTACGCGGTTAAATATAACGAATTTTTATTGTGGAATGGTTTTTTTTATCAAAATGATTTAAGCCCAGTTTAATAATCCTTAAAACGAAATTTTGGGAAAAGTAGGTAGAAAACCGAAATTTTCGAGGAATTAAATGTTGCATAACAGTCAGACAATTCCCAAATAAATAATTCAATTTTGAAAGTAGTTAGGAAAGTTTAATAAAGGTATGTTTCTTTTAAATTCATTTGAATTTTTTTGGGGAAATGACTGACATTGATGTTTTTTGTGCTTTCAAAAAAATTTTAATTACATAAAAAAAAGTAAAAAAAGGATTCCCCAAGGGGTTTTTGCCAAATCCGGATTTCCAAAAAATTGTTAATTTTTTGATTTTTGTGGTGTTATTAAAACATTTCCTAATACTAAGTTTGTAAAGTAGTAGTTAATAAAAAAAAGATAAAATTATGAAGTGAACACTAGGTTTTTTTTTAGGGTATATTAAAAAGAGCGTTGGGAAAAATTTTCGGGGTTATAATTTGTCACCCACCAAAGTGGTTTTGCGAGTCCATGCAAAAATTTAAAAAACCAACAAAAAATAGCCAAAGCGTCTAAAACTAGCTGCCGAAAAAAATAATGCAGTAATAAATAATAATGGGGGGTCCAAATGTACCGGTGGCTGTCGATGGGACCGGGGAAAAAAAAGGGGGTTTCTTTGTTTGGGATTGTTACGGCGTTATTTGGGGGCACGTGAAAAATTTTTGATGCTAAAAAAATTATCGAGGAAATGCTCATTTAAATTTTTAAAGCAATGACATTGCAATGAGTGTTCAGAAAATGACGTTGGAAAAAATTTCGGGGGAAATTGAAGTTTCACTTTGTATCTTCCATGCTCAATGGCATTGCACAATTTACGATATACAAATACTTAACTTTTATGGGAACCTAAAGCATCAAACGTTTTAGAATCTAAACTTTAAAAGATTTAACATTAAAAAAAATTAGAATGTTTGGTCATGTTGTGTGTGGGAAAAGGTGGGGACACAACTGGGTATTAAAATTAAAAGGCAAAAAAAGCCGAGGACAAAAAAAACTCTAGGATGGCGTAATATAACAGATGCAGAAATAGATAAATTGCAAAGATACTACATTTTGGGTATTCAAATCAACTAGTTAACTTGTCAAAATTTAAGGAAGCTATTAAGGGTATATTTTTTTATAAAATTCCAGATTTAAACCCACGACACGGTTTTTTTCCCATGGGGTGACTTTTTTGTAATAACACTTAAGCGTAAACACACATATAAGAAAGGAGGTTTTATGCTTATATGTGGTTACATATAACATAAACACAACTTACTTATTGCAGTTAGGGTAAAAAAAATATTTAGGGGGTCTCTAGTCTTAAAATTTTACGATGCTTGTTTTAAACTCAAAATTTTAGTGAAAGCAAAAAAAGTATTTGGTCTATAACCAAAACTGTTTTTGAACTTTAAAAAATGGAGTAAGGGCAATGTCATAGAATCAAAGTGTTATTACTAAATTAAAAATTTTAGATGTATTAAACATTCAACCCTGGGTTTTACAAAAAGTCGAGAGTTGCAAGATGTAGATATGCGTGCATTAAGAAAGCAAAAAAACCGACAATGAACCAAAGAAGTAGAATTAAAAAAAAAACAATTAAAATGTAGACAAGAAGATAATTTGGATGATACCAACAATTCAAGTTATAGTTCTGGTATGATTAGTTAATAGTGTTTTCTTTTAAAACTCTATTTTCAAAAAATGTAAATTTCAACAAAAAGGAACATTTTTGAAAAAAATACTTATTTTTAAAACCTTTAAACTTTTCAATTGTTTAAAATATACAAATAAATATTTTAATGAGATTTTTTTCAAAATTTTATTAAAAAAATTTATGGATTAAAAAAGTCAAAATTTTTACCCTTTTAAAAATTTTTACGGGTTTTCCCCTATGAATTTTTTAAAAAAAAAATAATCAAAATTTTGAAAAAAAGCTCTCATTAGATTAATAAAAAAAATACAATGAATGCAAAAAAAAATTCATGACTGTATAACCAGCCAATTTTTTAAAAAAAGTTCCTTAAAATTGGTCATTTTAACTTTCGGAGATAGGGTTTCGGAAGGACCCCCCTTAAAAAAAAAAATTGTTTTAAAAGTACGTCATTCTGTTTTTTTTTCGCCAAAAAATTGCATTTAAGTAAATTTTTAGTCTAATAAAAGACCATCCTATATGAATATTTAAATTCAAGTGTTACTGACTATCGAAAGAAAAATTATTCATTTATACGCTTTTGCAAAATCATGGTTTTGAACGCAATCAGATGATTTGAGGTATTTGATCCCAATAATGAGCAAGTATTGTATCTAAACAAAAGGATTTATATGATGTTCATAGAATATCTTCTTTCCTAGATCTCTATCTTTCCGTAAAATTAATCTCAAGTAATTTTTATCATATTCATCTAGAAATATATATGTTTGGGAATTTTAGAAAGGGGTCCCTTTCTGCTATAAAGAATTTTTATGAATATTTGAAAGCCCTTACCGATTTTTTCTATTCTGAATAAATTTTGACAGAGGTAATAAATCCAATAAGGAAACGAAACTTTTTCGGGAGCCTCTAAAGAGTCTAAAACCAATTCAATTTGGTTTGTAGAATTTTGTTTGATCACTGCTCAATAAGCTTATGAGTAAGTAGCGTATCTACGTCTCCGTGTACAAATCTGGTCAACTTTCAAATTGTTTTTGTCTATTTATATTATTATTATTATATTGTTTTTGTTTGTCATTATTATTATTATTTATTGTGCATTATTATCTCATTTATATTATAATATTTCTGTTGTTTTTTGTTTTGTTTACATATTTGTTTTTCGTTTCTTTATTTAGATAGCCTTCTTCGAGATACAGAAGTAGCTTGTGATTTTTGAAGTGGTCTCCAGCTCAGGAACCTTTCTCAGTTCATCACCAGTAGTTCTCATGTAGCCGCAATGGCCGTTAAGAAAAAATAATCGAGATTTGGGAAAATGAAACTATAAACTTCGTTGTTCTAAAATTTTTATAACAGTTAATGAGACTAATATTTCCATTTCCATAATTCAATTACACGCCATTCTACACAAATACAGAACTGATAAAAACAATTACGCTTAACTAAGAATAACATGGTATTGGGAGTTCGAAGTTTTATTTCTTATTTTTGCTAGCCAAATATTTTTAAACCTAAAAAAAAACACTTCCATTCCCCTAAATTTAAATTCAAAATACCCGTCCTTTTGGTAATACAATTTTTAAGATGCAGTTTTTTTTCATTTTTAAAACCCGCTTTTTTATGGAAATTTTTGAATTAACTTTAAACCCTAATTCTCAAGAAATACTCACCAGTCAAATTTCAACAAGTTTTGTATTGCATCATCCACTGCATGTAAGCCAATTGGAATGTTAGCGTTATATCATATAATTCGAGAAATTTCGAAGTGCTTCTAAGGAATTTTGAATTGTAAGAATATTATTTCCAGCCATCCTTTAACTATTCGCACTACTTCAAAATTGTTTATTATTATGATTTTGAGGCACTGAATAATTCTGGAAAAATTTTTCCATTTTTGAAAAGAAAATTAAATTTCTAGTATTTTAAAGACAGGAAAAATGAATGAGAATTTTTTTTATATTATCAATTATTGGAAGCATTGGAAATTAAGGAGAATTTGAGATGATCTTGAAAGGACTAATTCATTGGAAAACTTCAGAATTCTAGATGATCATTTTTAATGTTCAATAAAATTTTTAATGTAAGAACATTACGAAGTTATTTAATCATATACTGTAATTATGTTATTTTGTAATATTTATTTCAAATTAAGAAATGAAAATTGTTTAACACGAAACTGAAGGGATTGAAACATTTTTTCGTGTTACATTAATTTCGTGTTAAAGGGTATTACAAAAGTAAATAAATAACCAAATAAATAAAAAAAAATATCAGCAAAATTAAGTTTATTATAGTTTATTTTATATGCATAAACATGTATATATGTATGTATTTAATACAAATCAATGAAACAAAACCATCCACTAGAAACTAAAGAAATTTAATTACAAAATTTAAAAGTTTTTTTGAAAAACGAACATGTACCGAGTTTCTGGAAAATAATCTGATATCTTTCTTTGCATTATCTTTTTTAGCATCAAACTGTCAACAAATTATTTGATGCCGTCCATTTTGTTATAAATTTCATCATTTGAATGTGTGTCTTAATAACTGCGCATACTTTTCATAATGTTCCTCATTTTGAATGAAGTTGGAACTAGATATGCATTATTCGTTTAAGTTTAGTCACCAGATTCTGCATCAATATTTTTTGAGCATTGAATAAACTCCAAATGTCTTTGTTTGTCATAACTGGAGCTGCACATGCATTATCATCATCATACTGCAACAAATTTTTCCTATGATATAGCAGGACAGTCTAATCCGGCTCTCAGAAGGAAATCTTTTCGTGTTAAGCGATTTTTGTTTTGTGGCAAGAGAAGAAATGCACGAAAATACATAGTTCCTAGTTGAGGTCGCTATATTTTTCGTACTAGCCGATACTTTGTCTTACTAGTTTTTACGTTAAACGTATTTCACTGTATTCTATGAATACTAGAAAATATTCACGATAAATTGTTCCTTTATTTTTATAATTTAACCAAATTTTGTAATGATAACAATATATTAACTTTTTCAGGAATGGTTGATCTATCTTTTTCTTTATATGCTATTGTTTTTTTTATAGGTTTGAACTATTTTTTCTGACGACTGTTTGATATTTTGAATGGACTGGAAATGAACTGAACTGTGATTTTTCTTCCCTTCAAATATACCGATAATAAAACAAATTAATGCATGCTAATATATTGTACTTTGTAATTCGCATAAACTCATAAAGCTTAGTAAAATAAAAGGAAACACTGGTGAAGTGCTGGACTTCTTAAAAAGTATGAATAATACTAAATTTTAAAAATAATGAGTAGTGAATATATGAAAAACATTGTAATATTTAATAGTTTGTGTTGGGACTCATGAAATTAATTATTTAAATTTAGTTGAGGAATGAGATTCATTATTATTTTTTAAGAATTGAAAAATTCGTAATTCAATCCCTTATTTAATGGAATAAAATGTTTTAGCTTTGACAAAACATGTTTTGGAAAATGAAAGCTACTATCTAAAAAAAAGAATGAAGGATATGTTATTCGAGTTTTGTTCCAATGTTTTATTCGTTATGTAGACAAGTTGGCTTACATTCAAATTTCGATTTTTTTCCCTATTGTAAAGGCTTTACAACTGGAATTTCAAAACTTTCAGCGGCATTTAACAATAAATTCTTTAATTCAGATCAAAGTCGAATTTTATTTTGCTGTTTGGTGGCTATATATCTTAATGGCTTTATTATTAATTTGCTTGCACTAATGTATTTGAGATACTATCTGAAGTTCATGCTTATTAATATTTAAAATGAAAAATAAAGGAATTTGTGTTAACAGAGTATGAATAAAATTCATCCACATTTGTTTTAAAATATACTCTAATTTTCTGAAACAGCAAATTAACACTTAATATTATGGGATATTTATATCATATAAGAATGGCCGTTAATAACCTTGTACATATATTCTATGTTAAATATTAATTGAAGTGTTACATTAGTAATATTGGACTTATACGAGTATTCTAAGACATATAACTACAACATAACATCATACTGTTCTAAATAATATTAGAGTATATAAGTACGTTCAAAAAATTCAGAATTACACGAAACAATCACATTAAAATTTAAGAAAACTTTGATAACTATTTAAAACGCTATTATTGAACCTTATTTAATAGTGATGTCTAAATGCTAAAAGCTAAAAAATTTTTAAAATTCGGATAAAATTTAATTATAAAATTACATTCCTCTTACGATGGTTATAATTGAAAAAAAAAATATTTTAAGTAAATTTGTATAAAATAATAATAAAAAAAAAATAATGTGCACTCTTATGAGCTGAAGTTTCTCAGCAAGTAAGAAGCTGAAAGATAATTCTCCAGAATTTGAGATTTGCAGTGACCATTAAATGCAAAATCGAAATAATAATTCTGTCATTTGAAAATTTTTTTCTCGTTTGTCAATGAATAGAATGTTAACGTTTAATCACTCATCACAGGTTTATTTCTAATATTTCTGCATTCTATATTGAGTGATATAATTTTAACAAATATTACCAATGAAAAAACTGATTTTTATTTTTCATAAAGTTGTTGAAAAGGTAGAATAAATAAGTCTTTTCTCTAGAAAAGTCGATTATACTTTAATTTAAAGTTTTATTTTCTACGAAGTTAATTTTTCTTACTTTTATTTAGGCGATTCCTTTTTATTATAAATAAGGGCAAATAGTTATTTTGTGAAACAATATTGATATAATTTATATTCTTCCTTTTTTTGCTACCATCAGAACTATCGGAATATTTACTATTTTTAGAATCATAAAAGTATAACCATTTTTAAAGTATTTTATATATACCTGGGCAAATGAATTATTAGAAAATTACCTGTGAAATCTTCGTAACATATAATTTTAAATAATTCGAGTTTGAAAATGTAATATAATTTTCAACAATATGTTTTATTAATTAAAATTATTTTATTATTAATTTTAGAGCTAAATTTATTCATATTATGTTATAGGAACAAAAATCTACTCATTAAACTTAATTATTCTCAAATCTGCATGTTTGTTATTCTGATGAATGTCTATAAAATATAATTTGACTTTTTTCTGAGATATGGATGCATAAAAAAAAGCTATCATTTCTTCAAAGGAATAAATAAACATTTTTTTCCATGGATAAATTCTATCTAAAAGAGTCTTTGGCAGAACTAATTATCTATATTCCTTGTGAAATTGATATTTATCATTAAATATGATTGATTTTGTTCATTGATATTTCACATAAATTTATTAAAATACTTTAAATAAAATAAATTCCAATTTTTCCTCGAATTGTTTAATTTATTTATACAGCGTGTATTTTTATACAAAAACGAGTCTTTATAAACAGAGTTTTCTATTTACACAATTTATAAATTTTAAGACAGAAATAAAGAAAAATACATTTTAATTTAAAATAATTCTAAGAATTTTTATTTCTTAGTTAAATTGTAATTACTACCTCGTTTTTAAAATAATTTTTACTTTTAATACGTATTAATACATATATTTTAAAAGTCTAAATAGTTAGACTTATTACAAAGATACTGTTCCTTACGTTAATCCTAAACATTCAAATGTACTAACATACACATGTTTTAAAAATTATAATTCAATATTTATTTATATTTTGTTGAAAAAAAATCATCTCCCAGAGTTCATAGTTCTTAAAAAATTAAAATAATCATAATTAAAAATATCATGTTATTTTAGTATCATTTTTAAGGAATAGAAGTTATAAAGGTAATATTTTTTTTTATTTTGATACAAATATAATTCAGTTACTTTTAATGATTATTTCCAAAGCCTAAGATTTCCAGAAATCAAAATGCTGTTTTAAAGCGTATTCTAAGACAGTTATTGTTAATGTCTTTTCTAATTTTTTTGTTGAAATAAATTTAAGTAATGTTACGTTTCTTTTTAAATACTATTATGGAAGCTTTCGACAATCAACTGAAGTATTAATAATTAACATAATCTTATGGAAAAAAATAGAAGGCACTTTTTTTAAAAGAAATAACATTCCATTTACTAAGAACTACAAAATCCTAGTTCAATTAAAAAAATAAGCTAATAAAATTTAGAATATACATGAGAAAATAATTAATAATAATTTCCATCTTCTTTTATGCTCGAAATTAATAAAACCCTAAGCAAAACATTTTATTTGCAATTTTCTCGTCTGCGCATTCACATGTATGGAAAATAGAAGTAAAAATTATTTTCTTTTTCGAATCTAGTTTTCTCAGCTTTGTTCCAAAGTTAATTTCCGACCAACCTTATGTTCGCTGCAAACCCTACTATCTACAGCATTTTACGTCACTGAAGAGTAACTTTAAACAAAAGCTTTCGAAATGCTTTCGAATCTGCTTCATTGTTAAAGCAACTCGTAGAGTTAAATCTTGTTAGCTGAAAGAGGCACTCACATACATATGTACCGAACCTTCCAGCTGTATATCAGGAAGGAAGGCATGGTTGCTGCCATCCTGCAGATAGCGAAGCGTCTGGCAAAGTTCGCATCAGGCGAGTTTTATCGCTGTACTTTTCAGTGACAAATTTAATAGAACATTGTTTAGAACTACAGATATTCGAGCTTTATTATTTACAATTCCATGGGTTCGGAAAAGCTTTGTGAAAGTTTAAAAGAAAGGAAAACACGACTAATGTTAAAGAAGTCTTTTATTTTTACGAGAACCAGTTTTTATCTAACTGAGCCAGTTAGAAAAATAGAGAAAAATGTTTGTTGTTTTGTGAAAGTGTGGAATGAAATGAATTTAATGTTAAGTTACCGTAGCAGAATACAGAATATGGAATAAAAATGGAAATGAATTTAATAAGAGGTACGATAGCAACCATTAATTAAACTTCTCTTCTTGCTTTAAATTTAGTAATAGTTAGAGACAATTAGTTTATTTTTTCACCTATATCTAAAGTATACTCTAATATTCCAATGTTAAATTATCCAGTTTCCAAGTCCTATTAATTATATTAATTGCTTACAATTAGAATAATGTTTTTCATATCCTTTATACTAAGGCCGTTTAAACTCATTTAAATAGTTGTACAAAGGAGTATTTAGCCTGTTTAAATAAATAAGGAAATTAAAATAGTCACAAATTACGTTAACTAAATGCATTTTTCAGAGAAAATTATTTTTTTTTCTAACCATTTATATAATTTTGTGTAAACTAGCAGTATAAATACTAAAAGATGTTGATATCTTAGAAATGAGCCATTTCATACTAATAGGAAAATAAATATGCACTAAAAACAGCAAAAAACTAACAATAAACCAGGCACAGTTTATAAACTAGTAAATATTCAGACATTATATAGATCTTTTTTTACCCCCTTCCTTTCCCCGCGCGTCTTTTTTCATAATATTAAAAAACTAATGGAAATTATGTTAAAAGGTTCAAATTTGATTAAAGTTTTATTACAATGTAGAAAAATTCCTTAATATTACTTACAGTCACACTTTTCAGAGAATTTAATATTCTAAAATTAATTATTTATGACTGTTTGAGAAATTTAGAAAATATTTTCAAATAAAATTAAAAGAAAAAAAAACTTCTGAAAATAAAATATATCCGAATTATTTATTTTATTTTCCCATGTAAATTGTAGCAGCATATAATGTAATCTCCTATCATTCCTTTCTTTTCTTTTTTTTTTGTTTTGTTTTTTTCTAATCGTAAGAGTAATCTCAGGCATAATGCAATCTATATTTTTATTTAATAGTTTAAGTATATATAATGAAAAGAAAAACTGCTCTTTCGAAATTGTCCCTTCTAGCTTCATTTAATGTGACTTAAGAAAAACAAATTTAATGGATTAATTTTTAAGTATAAACCTTTAAAAAATATTCGCTGCTTGTTATTAACAATTTTCAATAATGACATTTTTTTTTGTTTTGTTTTTCATAATGATAGATTTGCTTTCACTGTTTTTAAAATGATAATTTCCGGTCAATTAATTTCTAGATAAAGTAATGCATTACTGTACAGTTAAATTTTTTATAAATGTATAATGTTTTTTAAATTGATTTTTAATATTTAAATCATTTATTAATGACACTTAAATTACACTTTAATTATATCATACTCAGAATGAAATAATGCTGTGCTTCATTAAAAGCTTTGAAATGCATTAATTTATTAAGTGACTTAGTCTTAAGTGATGTAAGGTATTTAAAACAATACTAAAACGGTGGAATAATTTTAACTTACACCATATTTCTTCTAATAATTCAGTAAGGGTGTGGTCTATTGTTTGGGACTCAACCCTTATCACGTCCAACAGAGATTTTGATTAATCAATGACGAAATCACAGGTTACACAAAAGCCTGATACGTCCACTGAGAGAGTGATATTATCGTCCTGAAAATGTTCCGCTGTTGGTGTGCATCCTATATAGTATTTCAAACTGATTGGATGGATCAGATAACACTAGTAGACAAAATCTGATCAGGTTGAATTGATTCTGGAAATTTGATGAAGTTTGATTGATGCCAATGCAGAGAGTCCATTATTAGAGCTTTATTTATCTAAATATATGGACATATATGGAGCTCGACGTGTTTGCTTTGGAAATATAATTTATAATTCTAATAGTTTGTAAGGATAAATAAAACTATTATTATTAAATGTGTGTGAAAATATTTCTAATCTAAACCTAGCTATTTATTATCTATTTCAGTAACGTGGGTAGTTTTTAATCATAAAAAGGTACAGATAATATTTTTCTTTTTATTACTAAAAAGAGCATTTATTTTTTTTATTAAAAGTAGTAATTGAAGTCTGTTATTTATTGAATTAGTGATTACAAATTTTTTTTAAAATAAAAATTTCGATAATAATCTGATTTAAGTATGTTATCATTTAAGAATATGGATAATTAATTTAAAAAAAATAAATAAATAAAAATAACTATCCTTTGGAACGGAAAAAAAAGATTTTTCTGTACTAATTGATGACGTAAGAGAGTCATTTAATTTAATTGTTTAATTCAATTTTAACTGTCAAATGTTATTCTCTGAAATATTCAAGAAAAACGGGGAATTTCGAACTGTATGCCAGCTGAAAACGGTGAAAAGATTGAATTTTTATGATCATCGTCAGAGTCTAGACATAGATCTAAGTTTAGAGTTAAAAGTCTGCCATCAGTCGATTCGATTTGTGATGATTATTTTGAAGTTATTAGTTTCGCTCACACATTTATATGTTACAGGTTACAACAGTGCTTCTCAAAGTTTAAATATTTGTGACCCAATATTCAGTCATGATTTTCATCACGCCCTCCCCATACAGCAATAGTGTATTGAATTCAATATTACTATACTTTGACGCTAAAGCTATAATATGACTTTAATCTCTTGCCACCAGCTTATATAAACGTCTTGTTCAGCCAAAGCGTTAATTGCCTGGACGTATATATGTCTTTCCGAAGTATAATCTTTGCTGTTCACTTCTATCCATAAGATTGTTCCGAAGGTTTTGGAATGCAGTAAAAAGACCCCCTTCAGTACAACAAATATGCTCGCCTACGTGGAAAACAGTGGCATTGGGGAGCGAATCCCGTAACTTTTAATTGGCAGTTAAGGGATTAATTATAAAAAGTATAAAAAATTATCAAGATAAGTGTTTATTTTTGTATATAATTTTATATATGACAAACCCATGGAGTCATTGGTAATTATTAATGTTATTTTTAACTTAGTATAGTTAAATTTATTGTAAAATACATTGTCCAGTACTAATACATTTAGAAGTGCATTATATCAGAATGTATTTTGTTTGTTTACTTTCAGTAAATTAATAAGTTTTTTTTAAATAATCCTTTGTTTTTGACTTTTTAATATGCTCGCTCCTCCCTCGTAGAGTTATCACGACCCCCTAAGGGGCGCGCCCCACAGTTTGAGAAACACAGGGTTACAGTATGTTTGAGTATTTGACAATGCATGCAATGTATCGTCGTATTAAAAATGTTGCAGGTGGGTTCACCTTTTGCATAAAGGCCCAGGGCCTCAAGGATTAAAGGAGAATTAAAACTAATTTAACATAAATATGTCTAACCACAAAGCTTGCAACAATAACTACTCAGCTTTCACAAATAAATTCGTTCAGATCAAGATAAAGAAGTATCAAAAGATTTAAAAGGGAGCAAAAAGCGACCCACTCACTCATCACGATATCTCCGGAACTATTAAACCCAGAGACATGAAATTTAGCAGACATGTTCCTTTTATAGAGTAGAGATTCGCTAAGAATTGAGCTTGCTAAAATCGACCCCAAAGGGGGTTGCGGAGACTTAAGGAGCATTATAGATAAATATTCCCGTTTTTGAATTGTTAGATCTACAGACTTGAAATTTGGTAAGCATGTTTCTTTCATGAAGTAGAAAACTTCTACAAAAGATGTTTTATGAAAATCGACCAAAAAGGGCGTTGTGGGAGCTTAAGGGGTGTTATAGATAAAAATTTCCGTTTTTGAACTAATAGACGTTCAGACTGGGAATTTGATATGCATGTTTCTTTCATATAGAGTGAGAGAGTGAGTGAATATTAACGTCACATTGTTCAGCTAAACGAGGGCTTTTGGCGACAGACCACGTAATTTTGAACCATGATCAAGTGACGTGGACGACACCTGAGCTGGCATCCCCCTCTCCTAACCACCCCACCACACCAACTGGAGGAGGTTTGAGTTCTCGACAGCTTCAACGTTCATCACTCCTCTATACGGTCGGTCTTTAGTTGTACTGGGCTCGAACTTGTGGCAAGGCCAGACACGATCCGATACCTTGAACACTCGGCTACCGCGGGCAACCTTTCCACCGAGAACGGATTTTACGAAAATCAACCCTCAAGGGCAGATTGCGAGGAATTAAGAGGTGTTAAAGATTAATAATTTAGTTGTTGAAGGAGACCTAAAGACTTCAAATTTGGTAAGAATGTTCCTTTAATGGAGTAGAAATCAAAAAAAAAAAAAGATTTTGTTAAAATTGACACACAAGATGCCTTAGATAATTATTTCCGTTTTTGAACTGTTAGACCTACAGACTTGAAATTTGGTAAGCATAGTCCTTTCATGAAGTAAAAATCTGCCACAAAAGAGGTTTTGTGAAAATCAATCCCCAAAGTGCGTTGCGGGGATAAAGGGCAATACAGTTAAATATTTTCGTTTTTGAACAATTAAACGTGCAAGTTTAAAAATTTCTATGTACGTTCTTTTGATGGAGTAAAGATCCGCTACAAGAAGGTTTTGGAAAAATCAACCCTGGGGGCTAAGGTGCGTTAAACATAAATATACTTTGAGTTATATCTTCTCATTTTGGAACTTTTAGGCCTATCGACTTGAAAATTGGTAAGCATGTTTCTTTCATGGAGTAGAGTTCCTCTAAGAATCATTTTGCTAAAATAGAACCTCAAAGGTGGGTTGCAAGGAGTTAAGGGGAGTTACAGAAAAAAGTTCCTGTTTTTGACATACTTGAAATTTGTTCTGTATGGTTCGTTTCCTGAATATAGATACTCTAAGAATGGATTTACAGAAATTGACACCTATGGGGTTACTTCCTTGTTACGAACTATTAGATAGATCTGCAATAATAAAATTGGGACTGCATGTTTCTTTTGTGTAGTTGAATTCCGCTACGAACGAGTCTTTCGGAAATTGACTCTCGAAGGGTATTTAGGGGGACTGTTGATTAAATTTATCTGTTTTTGAACTGTTATACTTATTTATACATTTGGTAATCGTGTTTACTTTGTTGAGTTGTGGTGCAAAAAATGGGTTTTAAGGGAAATCCATTTCAAGGGATGAGGTTACGGATGTGTAAAAGATAATTTTACTTCAATTTTAGAAATTATTCTTCAGAATTCCTGTTCTTTTTGAATCAAGAAATGAGAATTATAATAATATTTTCAAATATAATCAAACACTTAATACTAGGACTTAGATACCAATAATTTATATATAAGCAGAATATATTTATACAACATCATGAAACACCCAGAGAAGAGGGCAAGTAACAGCTAGTACATAAATACTATAAATTAACTTGTAGTTATTGCTAATGCCACCTGATCGGCAGTGTCAGAACGAGGCTCACGAAAATCATCGTAGCAAGAGATGTTATATTATGCCTGTCGTTAGACGTAGCTTTGAGCACCATAAGATAACACCAAAGGGAGATGATCAGGACTTCCCACTTCTCTTCCGTCAACCACACGAGAGAATTTGAGGCTCGAAGAATAATTAGAGTACCCACATACCGTACATGCTTTATACATTTACAAACATCCATTCCTTCTCCGGGTTTCAAACCCAGGCTCTTTGGCACATCAATCAACATAACTAACCACTATACCAGATGGACAATTTAGTTAAAATATCGATAAAAATGTATCTATACTATTTTAATTGAAAAATTTCCCTATGAGCCATTTAGATAATTAGCTTAAGCGAATCAAATGGATATTTTATAGACATTATAAAACACCTTAAAAAGTATTCGCTTTGATCAAATTGAATTCTGTAAGAATGTTAAGAAATCCTAATATTTGCTCCCTTTCTTGTGACTGCTTTTCTAACTTTTTCAAAGAAATAAGAATCTTCATTAAGTTCCAAATAAAGGGAAAAATTCAACAAAAACGAACAGAAATGTATAAAAAGTACTCAAATTAGAAATTCATTCAAATTTAAATGCGAATTAAGTATTTTTAAATATAATGCCAATATTTTGAAAAAGAAACTAATGGAATTAGTCAAACATTTGAAGTTTGTTACTCTAAAACTAAAAAGAAAATTTAGTTTTTTTTTCTGTGAAGACAGCATATAAAAAGTTTTTTGGTTTTCAAAACTTAGTCTGCTTAATTGACTTAGACATTTTCCACCGTTCTTTCGTAAAAAAAGACCAAAATAATTGAAAAGAATAAGCTTTTTTAAACTGAAAATAAATGATCCGTGAAATACCTATGCCTGGAAATATTTTTTCTTAGTTTTACAAGATACTAGCGTGTCTACCTTAGCTGAAGATGAAAAATTACCTATAGAAAATGTACAAATAAGAATTAGGTCTTTATTTCTTAGTGTAAAGGATTTATCAAATATAAAAAAAAAGGTTTATTTCAAACAAGTTATTATATTTCCTTTTTGGTGCAGATGCATTATTTACATTCTGAATATTTTATTTAAATACTCGGGATTCTTATTTATTTAACCTTTAAATTACATAAAAGTTCCTGTAATACATTCATTACTTAATGTTTCTAAAATATTGTACTAAGTCTCACTTTTAATTTGAGGCACGTTTCATTTGTTTAACTTTGTAAGAGTTTAAGGTTTATATTAAAAAGTAGAATTTACTTAGAGAAAAACAACAACAAAAATAGAGGCTTTGGATAAGGCTTTTGCTATGACAACTTTAATTATAAATCGTACTAATTATCAAAATAAGGATTAAATTTTGTGTATGAGAAGCCCATGGAAGCTTCCAGTGATTAGTGTAAACTTGTTCTTAACTTAGTATTGATAAATTAATTATCAAATACATTGCGCTGTACTGATAAGTTAATAGGTATATTATATCAGTGTAAATGTGTCAGAATGTATTTTTGTTTTGTTTCTATTGAATAAATAAATATTATTTTTAAATATTCTTTTATGCTCAATATGCTCGTTCCTCCCACGTAGACTTTTCATGCCCCCCTCCTAAGCGGAAGGGGGGGGGCGAGCTCTACAGTTTGAGAAACGCTGAACTAAATTGATCACATCAGTCCAAAATGTAATAAAAGATTTTGAAGCAGCCATTAGTATGATAGAACATAATTTAACTACTAATTTATAAATATGAACACTTAAAGGTAATACTTTCTGAAGTGTAAGGAAAATCTGTCAGAGAAAAATCATTTTGTGTAATTTTAAAGCGATGAAAATGATTAAAAAATACTTGAATAATGAGTGCATTGCCGATACAAAAGCATCTGTTTTTTTTCTCTTTCATTTCTGATTTCAATTTTGAACTTTAACTTGTCTTAGAATATATTGAGTGATGTAATGTTTCTACAGCTGCTCTTGGTATCTCAGAGCTCATATATTTTATCAAAATAATTTTTTGATAGTGAAAATTTTATACTCAGTCTTGGGCGATGAATATACAACAAGAATAAGTTCAAGATATTAATGAAAACAAGTTTCTTTCAACCAGAATTTATTGCAAAAGCAGCGAATTTCTGAATGGTAACAGAGTGCAGTTAAGGAATGAAAAAACAAAAAGCTCATTAGAAAGTAGAACCAAATCATTATTGAACTTTGTACACAGAAAAAAATGAAACACGGCATCAAAGGAAAAAGGTACTAGCGAAAAACAGTATAATTTCAAACAAGTTTACTCAGAACCATTTCTACTTTCTAAAAGTAGTAGTTCGGCATGTCACTAAAGTATTTGTTTATAATAAGGGTATGCCAGTGTTAATCTTTTCATAAAGTAGATAAACATAAAATCAGCTTAAAGGGAAAATACGACATAAAAGAATACGCGAATATCCTGTATTCTTCGAGTTGAGTTGCAAATGTTGATGGTAAATCTTTGAAAAACATGAAAAAAAAAAAACCCAACAACAACAAAGCCCTGTTTTATTTTTAGTTGATTCAACTTTGAAATAAGTTATTTATCAAAATACGAAACATCTGCAATGGAGTATGAAGCTATTGGATAAAAAAATTGCCGTCATAGCATTTTTATTGATTGATTTATTTAGGAGGAATGCAAGATAAATTTGTCTTTCTAAATGAATCAAGTAATGACTTTTATTGTAATTTCAAAGTGAGTCTGTAAAGTTGATAAACTTACTGACTTCAAATGGAAAATCTTCTCTTTAAATGTTCCTAGAAACGAAATCAGTTTATATATCTTAGAAAGAAATTGGAGAAAGGTAAATGTTTTAAGACGCTAAGTGCAAGGTATACAAAAAATTAAACTCTGAAAACTCCTCGGATGAAGTTCATCTTTTGATTTGATGCTGTCGAAACGTTATTCATCTGAATGGGGAAATAAGTTTCATAAAGTTAAGTGTGATTAAAATTACATGTAGTATAGACAGTTAACTGTCTATAGAATATAAAGCGATAACATGAAAAAATAAACAAAGCAATCTTGTTTTGTTCCTTCAAGTGAATACTACCAAAATCTCCGGTTTGTAAAAGCATTATACTTTAGCAATTGATGGATGGCTGGTGGTCCCTTATTTTCTAGTAATTTCTATACGAGTCCCCCTTGATTGAATGTGGTGAAATTCCTTCGGTGGGGTATGTCAAGAAATTCACGCGTTTTTTTAGATCATTGAACGCATAATTCTTGAGGAATGAAGCCTTCCACGATTGGGATTGTCCAATTAGAAACTTAATTCAAAGGAGAGTAAAGAGCTCAGTTCAAGGATTTAGAAGTTGAATTCATTTTATAAGGGAGCGCACCCTCTTTTCGAATTATCCCATTAAGCAGACGAAAAAAGCACTGAGTGCTCGCCACCTGACCGAAGGACCGCCACCCGCCTTTGCCATAACCCCTTCTCTCAAAGCTAAGTTTACTCTTATTTCTTCTTTTTTTTGTAAATGTAAATTTTAAGTGTGTAGCAATGAATTTAATTGTATCTTAAGAAAAAGGTTTATTTATATCCCGCGGTCACTCATGCCTGTTTTTGCTACCGTCATTACTCGTGGGGTGTAGAGAACACCCCAAACTTTTAACACGTGTATTTAATTATGAAAATAAAATTAAGTCATTATGATACATATTTATAAAGTACAAGATAATTATCCTGTTATTCAAATAAAATTATTAAATCCATTGCATACAAATGAGACTAACATTAATTTTAACTAAACATACAAAATTTTCATTTTAAAACACATAATTTTATATTTTTTCATTAACCAGTATAAAATGTATACACCAGTAATACATATACTTTATAATTAAAGAGATAATGATAGTAGAAAATATAGAAAAATAATATTTTAATCATTTTCCAAACATTCAGAGCAGACTGTATACAAATGCTGAACTTCTCGCGGGAGTTCTCAGCCCCCAGATAAACTTTAAAAGGGCATTAACATTCCCAAACATTCGAGAAGAGGGGTTGCTCAGGCCTGAAGGTTCAATGACCTAAAATGTGTAGCTACAGAAAAAATCGTGGTTCTGCGCATTTTTTTTAGAATCCTGGGAGGATTTTCTTGTTGCTGGGGTGTACATAACACCCCACGCGAGTGATCGTGGGTTAATTGAGTTTTCAATTTTTTTTACATTAACCATGATGCGAATAGTATATACAGAACCTAGGTTATTTTAAATTAAAATTATAAGTAAATGAGACCTCGCATCACAATACTTCATTCAGGTGAAACACAACCCAGGCGAGAATTGGACGACTCAACAAAATAGCATTTCGTTCATAAAATAAAGTGATGTGAGAAAGAGAAATATATTGAATGTTCTTTGAGTTTTGTACAACGGCAATTTCGAGAAGTAGCATCGTATTTATTAGAATCATCATTTGTAGATAATTGTGTAACTAGCTTGCGTGGTGTTCACGAACTTTAACAGTTGATAAGAAAATTTCAAATTATCTTTAGTTTCGCAAAATTTTATCTTTACGGTTGGAAGTCGAATACTTTTCTCTATCTATCTCTGAAATCATCTCGTTTGAAAAAAATGAGACATTATGAAAAAACAAAGATTACCAGCCATAACACCGGATCGAAATTCCATTAAAGCCATCGATACTGCTGACTTGCTGTTCGAAGAATCACATGAGTAAAACCAGTCCAGAGACTCGGATCTTAATTTTTGGGAACATCTTTAATTCTACGTAGGCTGTTCAGTAAGTAATAAGACTAATTTTACTGCAGCAAAACCACTCATCGGAATGTTAATTTCTGTGGCGTAAGAAAAATTTGTTGTTTGTATTAACAAAAACTGCCGATAGATTCCTTGTACAGACTCGTATTCTTGAGTATCACGTGATTGAACTGAAGCGTGTTTGTGGGCGCCTACGAGACGCGGCCAGTTGTCGAAATGGAAGCAAAAATCTGCAAAAATCAGCCTCTGAGACCTTTGATATGATACGATATGATTAAAGACTGGAACAAGAAGGCAACAATATTTCAAAAAGCTTTATCACAGCAGACGAAGCTTAGTTGTATTACTATGATCCAACCATAAAACAACAAAGCAGTGAATGGAAACATCCATCTTCACTACTCCCAAGAAGGCAAAAATTGTGAAATCGGCTGGTAGAGTTACGACCACAATATTTTTTATTATGAAGGAATTGTGTATCTACACGCTATCGAACCCGGTACTACCGTAAATGACTCGTACTACGTGAATGTCCTGCGAACAACGGTACAGCACGTTAGAAAGAAACGTTCATTGCTTCGAAATGGCTTCCTATTACACCATGACAATGCTCGACCACATATTGCTCATTGGGTACTGGGTGTTTCGCAGTAGAACAAAGTAGAGATTTTACCTCACCCTTCATACAGTCCTGATCTCACTCCATGCGATTTCTGGCTGTTTACTCAACTTAAGAAACCATTACGAGGCAAACATTCTGCAAGCAACAAAGCATGAGTAATGGCTGCGGAGGCGATTTTGCAACAGCTCTCACTAAACGGACTTTTACATGTTTTTAAGTGGACAGAACTTTGGGATAAATGCATTACGTGCCAAGGAAGTTATTTTGAAAAGAGAAACCATGTAATTAATGATGATTAAAGGTATTCTGTTTATATATATATATATATATATTTAAATATATTTAATTCAATCACAACACAGGAATCAATATAAAAAAAAAATCGAAACTAAATGAATCCTATAACATAAAAATCCCATTTCCGAATAACAATGGCGAATATAGAAAGACAAAATTCTAACGTTTTCAAACAAAATTAAAAAAATTTTATAAAATAAAAATATATAAAATATCCAAGTGCAACCTCGGACTTAGGACCGATAAGTGGGGTTAACTAAGTTTGATGGCGCCAACCTTCCCCCTATATATATATATATATATATGAAGGAGGAAAGGTTCGTTCTGGGTACCTTCCGTTCCGAACTCAAGTACGTAACCAATCACGCCAAAACGATCGTCAACGCGTGATGTTGGTACTAGTTCATATAGATATCACACCGCCACATACTCCCCCGCCAGTGTTTCGGCGAATAGGCGAACAACGATACCATATTCGTTGCGAGTATGTAAGTAGTTGCGTCACTTGGTGGTTGCGTCATTCGTGCGAGACGGCTTTGAGAATTGCGTCATTTTTGTGAGACGACTTTGAATGCGTCATTTGTGTGAGACGACTTGAGAATTGCGTCATTTGTGTGACGGTTTGATTGCGTCATTTGTGTGAGACGACTTTTGAGAATTGCGTCAATGTTTGAGGGCTTAGTTGCTTGTGCGGTGGATAGATGGTGCCACGACTGCGGCGCGTGAAGGGTGCGGTTCCTTTGCACGGCCAGGGTCACCAATGAAGGAGGAAGGTTCGTTCTGGGTACCTTCCGTTCCGAACGCAAGTACGTAACCAATCACACCAAAACGATCGTCAACGCGTGATGTTGGTACTAGTTCATATATATATCACATATATATATATATATATATATATATATATATATATATATATATATATATATATATATATATATAAACAGAATAATGCATCTAATACCAAATAGTTAAACTTTAGTGTGAGATTATGAATCATTTGGATTGACATGGCATTAGTGGGTGTTGTGAGCAAAATATAGGAGTGGTAATTGTTGTATTAAATATGAGAGAAAAATCGTTCAAAATTTGTGAATTGAATTATTGATAGAATGCTTTTTGGTGAGTTTTCAATGATTTCCGCTATTCATTTGTGAACATACTTGGTTTTTAATTTGAACTTTCGGATTTTAGACATTTTTTCTAACTATACAACTATTTTAAAGATGAGTGCGTCATCTTTGGTGTTCGAGGGTTCACTTATATTATGCAATTAATTGTTTTAGAATTTTAATGTTTTAATATAATATCTTTCAGAATGCGATGGCGAATAGTTTAAATTTCAAGTTTAATGGTTTGATTTTAACTCTTAAATTTTTTAATTTTGACTTTTAAATTTAACTTTTAACTTTTAAATTTTGAGATTTGGATATTTTCCAATTAACTTACCAAGTTGCAATAGAGGGAAGGTTGGCGCCATCAAACTAGTTTAACCCCACTTATCGGTCCTAAGTCCGAGGTTGCACTTGGATATTTTATAGATTTTTATTTTATAATTTTTTAATTTTGTTTGAAAACGTTGGAATTTTATCTTCTATATTCGCCATTGATATTTTGAAATGGGATTTAATGTTATAGGATTCATTTGGTTTCGATTTTTTGATTGATTTTGTGTTGTGATTGAATTATATATATTTAAATATATATATATAATTTTAGTCTTATTACTTATTGAACAGCCCTCGTAAAACGTAGAAAAATGTTTGAAATTCCAATTTCTTGATTTGTGATAGCCTTTTTTGGGCATGCAATTGTAGTTTTTCTTTCATCACAGCAAAAGGAGCTGAAAAATGTTTGATGTGCCTAAGAATCGTATCAGACTGAGCCTTCATTTATACATAGTTCAATTAAGAATAATGCTAATACTAGCTTTTTGTAGGCAAGACGAGCATTATATCAATTTATATTATTTTATCATTATATCAATTTATTTTATATTATTTTTTTTCAGTATCATTCGATTGTAAGTACCTGATTTTTCGAAGATGTATTGTAGATTTGTGTGTGTTCTTCTTTTATAAGTGAATCAATAATCTTTTATAACTTCTCTATCTAACGTACACATCTGCAAACCTTGCATCACAGGGTGTTGTGACTCGAGAAAGTTTCGATTTCGATTTCAATATCTTTTATTTTTCTTCAACACGTAGGATAAAATGAAGCTATTTAAACTTATACGTGAAGCGATATACATGAAATGACTAATTATTTGAGCACACGCTCCGTAAACATAAAGTATTATACAATTATTTTTTTCTTAATGTAAAACATAAACTACTTAGAATATTCCATGATCTTACTTAACTAAAAAATCTGTTGCCAGATTCAGAGAGGTTTGAATATTAAATACAAGACAAATATTAAATATTATCCAACAGGAAATATTGAACATATTAGGAGTGGCAACACAAGGGGATCAGCGTTCAATGGGGCTCACAAAGCCTGGCAGACGACCAAGTACGAATTTAACCAATTGCAACGGTAAACATGAATTACAAGGGAGGGGGCTAATGTATTTTTCACTATGCCTACGCATATAAACACGGGCTTTCTATATAAACGTAAGACTTAAGATAAAACTTCGTACACACGTTGCCTTAACTCGCATAATTTATCATTTTGATGTAAACTGAAATTTTTCCTTAATCTAATATACCATCCCTTTTTTGACTACATAAAAAATACGCTTTTATAGTATTTTTTTAAAATACAATTGCTTTCAAGTCATAAGTATTTGCAAAAAATTTGAAAAAAAAATAAAAGCTGTTTGATAGAAAACGAATCGATAAAATGGAAGAAAATCATATATATATATATATAACATATACTAAAAGCAAAAGCAAATTTTATACTTTAGGAGTCGGGGTCTTCAACACTGTTACGATTCTTGGCCACATTAAAAAATTGACAATGATAAGTGGGCCACACCTCTGACAAAAATATAACATAATCAGAAAATTAGGATAACTCTAGATGGGTGGGGGATGAGCATATTAAAATGCCGAAAATAAAAGATTGTTTAAAAAATTATTGATTTACTCATAGAAAGGAAAACAATATATATATATATATATATATATATATATACATTCTGACACAATTAAAAAATTGAAATAGATATTTACATTGATATAATATACTTAAAAATGAATAATTAATTTATCTATTTTGACATTTAATTTATCTATATACTAAATTAATTGCAAGTTTAATAACTACTATTGACTTCCACGGGTTTGTCTTGCATAGCTTATTTTTTGAAAGAAAGTGTTAACGTTAGAAATTGGCATTTTAAATTCTTTTTCTATATTTAGTTGAGATTTATATTTCGCCTTCTAAGCAGACACGGAAGCAAGTCTGGTTTCCCAATGGTATGATGTTGAAAATGGTATAGTAGACAAAATGCTTTTGTTTTCAGTGAAGGAAATTCATCATCCCCCACCCCCGCCCAAAATTCAAAGAGTGGTTTATTGCTAAATTGCCTTTTGATTTCGCCACTTAATGAAAATCTGTGAAAATTTCTTCTTCGGCATTTGAACTTTTTAGAAATGAATGATTGCAGAAATAAATATTTAATTAAAAATTTTTTTCAATCTATTCCAATTAAAAAATTAGAAATAATAAAAAATATAATACTTATCGCATTACTTATAAGTAATTTACTTAAAATATCTATTATTTAAAAGTAAAAAGTACAAATTTATAACTTGCCTTAATAATTTGTACAGTTTATAATTATGGTCGTATTGTAGTTTTAGCCTTCGAAGTACATTATTATAGCATTCACAGTATATTGTTAATATATAAATCATATAATTTAACTTTTTACTGTATAGATATAAAGTAGATTAAATGGTTATAGTTATATATGTATGCGGTGCAGGCTTGTACAGAAAATGAAACAGAGAGAAGTATCGTAGTTGATTCTTTTTTTAAAAAGCAATGACATTTTAAATAAAAAATCGTGCCGAAGAAGCAGTAGCAAAAGAAGACCAAATATTTTTTGAAAAAATGTAATGCCACAAGAAATAAATATAATTGTAAAATATTGAAATTTTCTATTTGGTATTTGATTTTAAATTTAGTTTTTCTGAGTGCGAATTAATGAAATACCAAATTTATTTTTTACGTTTCTTTTTGAAATATTTATTTAAATATAATAACGTGCATTTGGTGGTATCAATTATCTATGTTAATTTTGAAATATTTCATTCCTATACGTGTAAAAACAACGTAAATCAAACTTTAACATCAACCTAAGTCGTACTTAATTATACGTCTTCGCACAGAGTTTTTGTATGCTCTTAAGGACTGGAAATCTTTAGAAGCGTTTAGGAAACTCAATAGATTTCCATGCATTGTATGCATTCCCGTTTCCTCATCAATAACAGGCATCGATTCCCTGTCTTACATCAGTAATCCAGATGTCGATATGGGAGACGACAGGACTTACTAATATAATATACGACAGCTGTCAAGAATGAATGAGATTCCGTGTGCATACTAACCATCTGTGTGCCTCCACATGACAGTGTATTGAGTGATCGGAGAGTTACCATCAAACGGACGATCCCAAGTTAGTCGTATGCTTCGGCTTGTGACGTCATGTACTTCAAGATTCTGGGGGGCGTCCGGAATGTCTAAAAGGGGGAAAGGGGAGTGAAATGTGTTTAATTTTCCAACAAAGCACAGAGTTTTGAATATAAATGTGAATGAACATATGTAAGAGTATAAATATAGTTTCCTTCTAAAATTAATTTTATAATTCAGTAATAACAAGGAAGGATTTATGTATCTTATATAAATAGTTTTATTTAATAAATTCTCCGTTTTAACATGCAAGAAAAACAACAAAGGAAAATCAGTATAAACTACTTGTTAATCAATTATTAGAATGCATTAACATTTACATTTTGCAAATTTAGTAGAAAAAATTTGTTGCTATAATATTCTGCTTGTGAAAAAAAAAATTTGCTTAGAAATGTCATTTTTGGAAAAGATTCTATTGGATGAAAATAAATTCATATCGAAATGTTGGTTTTTTTAATTATCTCAGAAGTGATTGATATAGGCTCTTGCGTTAAGGTACTCATAAATAAGTTTTGTTATATGATCTTCGAAACACATTTTAAGTATTTGCACTTTAACCTCGCTTCCATATTGAAATGCTTAAAAAATAAGTGTTTAAAGTTTTTGTTCCTTTAAACAAAAACATTTTATATTTAAAATTTTCTTTTAAAAAATTTATAGACAGAATAAAATATCTAAACTGTCATTAATTTTTTTCATTCTTTGTTAGGTTATTGAGGCAAAGACTTGAATGATAAAGTAAATTGAAAAGTGAATGATAGACTTTCCATCGATGTTTGAAAATCACTTAAAAGTCTAAGATCTGCCACCATCACTAAAAATTAAGGGAAAAAACCTACTATTTCAATTACAAATGCTTAAGTGCTAATATAACAAATAAATGTTTTTTTAGTTATTGAACAGTAAAAACAAACCTCTCTTCAACTAAAAGGTTTCATTTAAAAGTCACGTGTGACACACGTGTTTGTAGGGCAACATCTCTCATCGACAAATCCGCTGCTTAAGACTTAAAATTTTTATGAAGTAATTATTCAATTTTTTTATTAATTTCAAAGTGATATTAATCATATTGTTATATATATATATATACGAATTTTGTGAAAATAGTGTAAATGATATGTATTTGGAGGTGCAATACCTTTATCACTCTAGATTAGATTTAATTTACGTTAAAATTGTAATATTCACAAGCAATGCCACCCCCCTTACGTTATAATGGTGATTCAATGGAAACTTGGCGAAATATTGGCGACAGAGCCAAGTTGGCGTCATTTTTGGTGACCATTTTGGCAACTTTGGTGATCATGGTGGCGACCATTTTTGGCCAGTTTGTGTCTTTCTGGATTTTTCTAGAAATAATTAGAGAAATACACTAATTTCAAGACCTTTGACGCAAGCGGATCTTTCTCGAATTATCTGAGAGGAATATAAACAGAGAGAGATGCTCGCCGAAAGTCAGTCAGTCTGATTTTGACTAGCAATCAGCTAGTATTGCTTTGACTGTTGAAGCGATTAATGATTACTTCGGCTGTTGAACGAGTGATTGCTCGAGAATAATCTTTTATGTACGTGTACTTTAGACACCGATAATTGAATAAAAGTGCTGTTGAAGGTGTGAAGACCTTCTGAGATTCCTTTCTTTTGTGAGTATTGCTGTTGAATCCTGTATTTAAGGGATTGAGTTTTATACAATAAATTTTTATCTCTCTTAAAGAACAAGACAGTTATTTAAGAGCGATGAGAATTTATTATACTGTAAATGTGACCGAGAGATTAATCTAAAGGTTTTGTACTATTTTGTTTCTCTATGCTGAATATTTTAAATATTAAAAATAATTACCTTTGATTGTAACTTGTATATTCATAGTATCTTCACCAAAATCATTCGCAGCAGTGCACATAAAAAGAGCAGAGTCTTTCCTTTCGGCTTTTTCTATTACAAGTGTAGCTTTAATACCATATTCGTCCATTTCTTCTACATTTTGAGAGTACCTGCAAAATATATGTGTAGAGATAAATGGATTAAAACTTTCTGAATATGTTTTTACTTCGAAGATTAATTCGTCTTTCTTTTCCAATTATTTTTAAATATAAAATGTAATATTTAATGTACATTTTGGACAATGTAAAATTTTTTATTGGCATAGTTAATACAAAAAAGCAGTTTACTTATATTGTTTACATCAAAATTGTAACAATATCATCGTTCAATAATTTTTGAACTAATTGAAAGTAACGTAGATTGAACTAAAAAGAACATATATTACTACAGTGTTCCATCATTTTAATTTTTATAAACTCAAGTTAATTTTAAAATAGAAAGCGAAAAATTATGAAGTTTTCTTTTGATATATTATGTTTAACTGTGCATATAGTAATACATGCAATGTAATAGTGATGAAAAATCTATGGAGAAAAGAAGTTTGATAGTACAAAGATAAAATCAAAATAATTCAATATTTATAAAAAAAAATAGGTAGACAAATTTTAGGTAGAACAGCAAGATCTCTCAATAATTTTTTTTGAAGAACTGTCTCTTACAGAAAATTTACGATTAATATAATCAATTAAATATTTTGTTAATAATGATATCTAAAGCTTTAATATTTATTTCTAATGAATTGATCGATATTGTTGGGTATTTCGAGGAGGAACGACTTGCCATAATTGGTTTAAATTTATTAATGTTTTAGTATTATATGAAAATTATAGCACTACTAAAATCAATAACTTATAATCGTTCTATGCTTTTATTACATTTACTTGTTCAGATTTTCGCATTATAAAGGTGAGACGATAGATAAAGAAATATTTAATTTATATTTTATAAAAAATTTCACAAAGTTCGCCTTAAATATATTGTTTATCCTATGATTCATCATAGATAGTATAAGAAACATATTCGAAGATATAGGATGCATGTTGCGTACTAATGAAAAACTTGTACTCTAGATGAAAATGAAGTCATCCCATTCAATGATGTTTAGAAATAAAAAAAACATTGAATTAGTAGAATATAAGTTCCAAATAATGCACTTGAACACAAAATCGGCTGGTGTTATATAGTTAAGTTGAGGGAAATAATAAATCTTTTGTAATGCACTGCATAATCTTTGAATCAAAATTTCATTGAGAAAATGTAATGTAATCATAAATGCTAGACATCGTAGGATAAAAATAATATAGAAGAAAATTTGAGATGAATTGTCTCATCAGAACATGATTTATGAAAAACATAATTTATTTATTTATATTTTAAAAAAACTAATTCAGAATTACTCAATATTATTTCGAGCCTTAGGTATTCCACTAAAAAAGTTATAATTTCAACGAAAATGAATTCAGCCACAATAATTACTGTATGAACATAAGTTATTAATAATAAATAAAAGAAATAATGAATAGATTAAATATCCTACAAGTCAGAGAAAGCTTGAATTCTGAAGCAGAGAACAAAGAAAAAGGAGCACATACACGAAGAAAAGTAAATTAACCAAATTAGAAAACTATTATAGTTCCTAAAGCTGTCATTGCCTTAGGGAGACGAAATAAAATGAGTTAAGTTTACTATATAAACATTTATATGCATTTAAAATCAATAATAATATACTAAAATGCTATGTATTATTCTGCATTCATTCATTACAGAATCAAACATTTTAAGATTTTACTCATAATTAAGAATTCAGTTAATACATCGGTTCAGATACCTGTTTATTCTTATAAAAAGTGTGTTCATTTACTACATTTAATTTATGACTTCAATTCTAACATAAAACTAAAATTTAAGAAATATTTCTTAAAATTATTTTGCTGTTAAAATATATTAGATATGAAAAACTTCATACTCATGAAATAACAATATATAACTCTAAAACAGCAACAAAAAAAATATATATATATTTGAAATTTTTATCTTTCATTAGTTGTTTTTATATCGAAAGACATTCGTTAAATGAAAATGAGTATTTTAATGAAAGTTTAAGAATAATCATGTTGAAATGAAATGATTTTTGATAAACTGATATTTTATATATTCTATGTGACATTTCTAAATAATTGTAGGATACATATTTCTAGTTGAAACTTGGGAAAATAAAATTATGTGCTTTGGTAAATTATAAATCGATTTGGGTTGAGAGTGTGTGTGTGTGAAAGTAGTTTTAAGTTTCTATTTCAGTATTGATAGAAGAAAATAATAGGTAGTCCTTGTTTAAAAAAGAATAGAGATGATAAAGACTTTGTATAAGGCCTTAATGCCTCAGTTTGTCGTCTTCATAGCTGGTAGAAGGCGTGTTAGATGATATAAATTTTAATAAACTAACCACTTAAAGTGCAAAGGAACGAAGTCCAACGTATAAATCTGAATTAAATAAACATCTGCAAATTTGCATGTCTGATACCTTTCAAGCATGGCAAAACATAGTTGTTGCTCATTTATATTCATGCAAACATTTATAAAATAATAATCATATTTTCAGACTGTACCATCTCTGATGTTATTTCCGTAAAATATCTGAACTCATAATAAGTATCGTGAATTCTGTGAAGTCTCTTCTATACTTTTTTTTTGTGATTTGTACAATAAATACTAAAAGGAATTATTGAAAAATTAATTTTGCTCAAAATTACTTTAGATTATTCATGAAGCAGTTTTTTATTTAAGGTTACATTACTGTAGTGCTTTTACTTAAGTTATGCGTTACAAATATTTATTAAATATCTATTTATTATTTCAGAGTGGAAGTTTTTAAAAATGTTTTTTATTTCTTGAAAACAATTAGAAATGAAAAAGTATTCCCTTTGGGATTTTAAAAACCCTAGAAAATTGTTTTTTTATCGTTCAAAATAAGTAAACTAATCTTTTATAGATATTATTTATTCATTAATATATGAAATGAATGCATTTTTAGTATTGAAAACGAACTAATATAAACATTTCTGCGGAAAACAGGATAAAAAACTTTATTAATTTAAGTAATTAATAATTCTGCACAATCTGATGCAAGTGTTTTTTTTCCTTTTCAGAATTAAAAAGGAAATAATTCTCTGAAGTAAAGATGGTACACGAGCTGTTATTTAATGCATTCATTTTAAAATATTCATCTACATTATTCTCTTTCCCTTTGATGAAAATATCTAAAATTAATCAAATATATTGTTATATTTTTTTAAATATAAATCTATTGACTCTATTATCTAAATGTCGAAAAAATTTCAAAGTATATCTGACTAAGCATTTAATAATAATGATGATGTAAGTTTAAGTTTTATAAGTGTATTTGCACCGTATATTTATATGACTTACAAATAATATTAAAAATTGTATCTCCCCTAATTTTCGTAAAATTAATTAATTATAATTCAAATCTTTGAATTATTAAAGAATAAATTAACTTTCATATGAAAATATTATACTAGTGGTGTATATATGTATATATACACGTCGAACCAAAGCATTATGAACATCACTTTCTTCTATGAACTCTTCTGGATGCTGTGGAAACTGCGGGTTCACGAGAAAATGGTATTTAACTGCTGCTGAAGAAGTTAAGTTATCATTTTTGCACTTTCTTTTCATGTGAATGGAAAGGCGGCTGGTATAAGTGAATTTAAAATAGGGCAGATCCTAATGGGCCAAAGGCTCTTAACAAGTATCTCCGAAACAGGATGAATGGTGGGTTGTTTACGTTCTGCTGTTTTTGGTAATTGTGCAAAGTGAATAAACAACCATGGCATCCATGGATCCATGTTGGGCATACATGGCTAGGGTTTGCAATACCGGTATACTAGGATGCCGAATACCGGTGTTTTTAGATATTTGTACAATTTTGTAATACCGGATTTCACAAATTTAAATAACGATTTTTGGTATTTACTGTGAAAAATTTTAAATTTATCTCCTCTATATGTTCAGGGATTGCTAACAACAATATAGTATACATTTTTGTTTTTCTGTCTCCTTAACGGGTGAATTAATTAACGGTGTGAATAGACAGTTGCATCGTACAATCGAAAATATGTTAATCATCCAAAGAGGTGTGCCAAAATTATCCAATTACAGATGAGAGCGATACTGGAAACGCGTAGGATTCGTAGTCTGATATTCTTATCAGTGGAAACAAGGTTATAGTTGTGAAAAAAGTGCGTAATATTTCGATATTTTTTTAAATTGGTGAGTCTGAAATTAACATTGTATTTTCATATCATACTTTAGGGTTCAAAATATTTTTCAGATTCATTACATATATACTCATAAATAATAACCCATAATAATGAATAAGTATAGCTTTAAAGAACATAAAAATCAAATGATAATACTTCGGTTTGTAAAATTTGGAATAGTACCATAGACTGAAAAGTGATATCGATACTTTTTTTTATAATTTAAATAAATAAGATGCCCTTTTTTACTTTTTTGTGATTCTTTATATACCTTTATAATTTATAAATTACATATTATTTTTTGTGATATTTACACTCATTAATAAAACTGGCAAATTATACGAAGTAGCACCTGAGTATTCTTTCTTTTTCTGAAATTTCTATAACCGGTATTAAAACTGGTATCCCGGTATTAAGATCTAAAAAATACCGAATATCAGTATTGAACTTTTGGTTCGATATTGCAATCCCTATCCATGGTCCCATCAAAGAAAAGGAGATTGTGCAGCTTAGTTAAGCGAAATCGGCGACAGACAGTGAATAAGTGGACAGCCGAATACGGTGCAGGTCCAAGTACAAGTGTTTCGGAACACGCAGCTCAGATGATACTGTTAGATATGGTACTGCGCAGCAAACGTCCCACTCGGGGGTCTTAGTTCACGAAGCATCATTGATAACTACACCTAGAGTTGACTCAGAAACATTGAGACTGGACCATAAACAAGTGGAATAGAGTTTTATGGTTGGATGAAACACGATTTATTATTCTTTACACGATTGTATCAGGGTATGCCGTCTTTCCTGGTCCAACAGTTGCTCCCTCCACATGTACACAGAATGGGGATGGCGGTATTAGTTTAAGAACACTCTCATGGGTGAATTTGAGACCCTTAGGTCTGGTAGAAGGGACCATGAAAGTTGTAGACTACCTGAGCATGCTATTGCGGATCAGTTGTACCTTTATATGGCGTCCACTTTCTCAACTGGAAATGGGAGCTTCTAGCAGGACAGTATCCCATGTCAAAAGGCTATAATTGTGCTAGAGGGTTAGAAAAGCATAAAGATGAACTCTAATTAATATTCTGGCCGCCAAACTCGGCAATTCTTAATACGATGGGGCACAGTTGTATTTTCATAAAAAGGTAGATCCGAGATCAAATATCTTCATATCAGAAAATCTCGACTTAGCGAGACTACTGCATAGACGATTGGTCTCCAATCTTCTGCAATCTGTCTCCAGTCATCTACGAAAAACTTGGGGTATCCATGCCAAGGCGAGTTGCAGCCGTTTTACAAGCAAAGGGGGTGTAACGTGCTATTGAGTGGGTGTTTATACTGTTTTGGCTGTGCTTGGTATATATGTGTGAGTGCATGATTATAACTTTATCACACGGCTTTTTGTTCAAAAAGTAAGCAACGCATTTTTTATTTCTTATTTTGAGATGATAAACAACAGAAAGATGTAATAAAGAAAAAATGAAAGAAAACTTTTAAGTACCCATTCCTCACTGATAACATTTATAAATTTGCTTTTGAATATAGTGTACATGTGCGTGTGTAAGTGTATGAATAAATCCCTGTGAACTATTTGTGTTCTAAAAATGAGCAGCAATATTTTTCATTTCTTTTTCAAGTTGTAAATGACATAATAAATTATTTCAAGAAATTTAAAATCTTCTTTGTTTCTTCATTGTTGAAAAAGGCTGTATGTAAATAATCACATTTTGCTCTATTCCATGGGAATATGTATTCTATTGGGTCGACTTGTTCTGATTGTAAGAGCATTGTTCAATAATAAAACTACCATGAGAAAAAGCGCATTGAAGAGTTAAATTAGAGTGGTTTTATTCAAAGAAATTACTAACCTAGGGATTAGTTTATATCAACGCCATTCAATTCTCAATAAATCCTATTACATTTTAAGTAGGGCAAGAATAAAATCCATTACAATGAAAACGTGTTGACAGGCTACAATTATACAGCTTTAATTTCCCCAAAGAGCTGACCCTTTGGAATTTAAATGTAGATTTTTACGAACAAAGAGTTTGATGATAGCAAAAACAAATAGAAAATGGGACTTAATTCAAATAATTCACTGCCAGTTCGAGCCCACTTCTTTATTCTTTTAGGGAAGTAAAAACAATTGTTTTCCCATTGGATCGGAGAAACTCATTTTATAATGTTAACAACTTGTGTAATGAATATTTCATGAGCTATCTGCAAACACCTAATTTAAGGAAATAATTCTCTTAAAGGGTATCAAATAGAACGGTTTTACGCTAGGATTATAAGTGTGAGATAGAGGAGAAAATTATTTTTGTTGTCTTTTTTTGTTTTCTTACAATTACTTCTTTATTCTGTGCGCTGAAATAAACAAAATTTTAAGCCATTATAATAAATAGCTCTCTATCATATGTATGTGTATATATATGCATTACGATATTGAAATTTTTATTATGATAATCAAATAATGATCTGAGAATAGGCATGAAACAACAACAAAAAATGTTATAAGAATGATTTTATCTTGCTTAAAATCAGCAATAAAAACATACATATCATTAGTTCTTTTTCTTTTTAAAAACTGAGAAAATTGGGGAATTGTATTTTTTAATTGGAAGGATAATAAATTTCAAAGCAAAATCTACATCGAAGTAAAGAGAAATTTATGAGGCTTTTATGAATCAAAGCGCACGTTTACAATACCAAAAAAAGCATACTGTATCCAACAAATACTTAGGAATAATACGTATAAGTTGTTATAATTTATTCGCATAAGAAGACAGCAACGTTAAGCAAAACAAAAAAATTAATTTTCACCCACGAAAAGTAATCCTCAAAAATTTTTTTTATCTAAGCATTTGACTAATTATTTCCCCCTTCTTATCAAAGATCCTAAATTTTCGGAATAACTTTAAAATATTTTGTTATCCATTATCAAAATAAAATTTGGGCCCAATCTAATAAAAAAAAAGGTTACTGTACTTGGGGACTCCCAAAAATTTTTTTTGAATTATATTTAGGCTCTTTTACGTGATTACTTTCAACTAAAAAACATTACTTTCCATCCTTAATTTGTTTGGTGGATTCTTTTAAAGTTAAAATATAAAAAATGCTACTCATAAACAATTTATTTAATTAATAGCAATTTATTATTCTGGATTATTTTTTTCTGAAATTTTCAAATAAGCTCCAGATTTAACAACAAATCACATAAATGATGAAATATGTACCCTAAATGTGTCATTGTGCTTTTTAATTTCATTAGAAGAACAATTACACATATAGTGCATAATTTTTCAGAATTTTTTAGAATATATTTTTTTTTTCAAGTGAAGTAAATTTTTTTTTATTGTTAATATTTACTAATCACTTATTATATGATTGTAAATAATATAAAAAAAAATATCAAAAGTTAATTTTAAACAAATTTTCTTACACATTAATAATTCTTTCACCATGCAGTCATTTTGGGCAATATAGGTATGTACTAAATTTCAGTCTTTTTAGTGCTAAGTGATATTAAAACAGGCTTCTTAATTTTTTCATTTACTGATATAGTCTGAAGATCAGTTTTCAAAATTCATAATTTCCAAAATATTTTCTATTTGCAACGGAAATTTAAAAAAAATTACTCAGGAGATGAACTTAATTTTTTATAAATGTATACTTATTACAAAATAAATTAATTCAAAAAATGTCGTAACATGATATTATCGAAAACTCACAAATTTCAGTTTGTTTAAATATGCTAAATGGGTATAAACAAATATACGTCTTCGTTTGCATGCATGTATTTGTTATTTATCTGACCTTAAAAATCTAGAAAAAAAGTTTGCATATTATTTTCATTTTTCTTCGCCAATGAACTCTTCATAAAAATTTGAATATAAATGAAAACTTCTTTGAAAATTAAAGCATAAATGAATTATGTTATATTGAGCTAATTAAAATTACTGTCAAAATATATATTGTAATTTAAAAACCATATGTATTTTTCTTCAAGCGTGCATGTGCTTAGATGCCAAGATGTCAAAATAATGTCAATATAAGTTTTTGTTAGTATTTATAAAATATTGATGTATTCACACATACTGATCTGTACCATATGAAAAATTGAAATTTTTGGGAAAAACTTTCTGTATTTTTAGGGTTAATAAATCCCACTTACTGTGAATCTAAAATCATTATTCTCCAGTGAAGATGAATAATCTACTTCTCTTCAAATTCTTCAAAATGAAAGGTGATTCGAAAATTCTATTTCGTACATAAATCCTTTTTCAATGATATATGACTTTGGAAACAAATAAATGATGGAATATAAGTACTTTTTCTCATATTTTATGCAAACGCATTTTCTCATAACTTATTCTGAACACAAACCTGAAAGTCACGGCTTTCAATATTCTACTGAAAATAGCTTTTAGCAATTTACTCTTGAAAAACTAAAGTTCTTCTAAAATAAATATGAAAACTGTCTCAAAATATACTCTTCTTGTTGTAGCGAAGGAATACTCCTAAGAAAAGAGTTTAGATTTTAAATCCTTGAGATACTTGGACCATCTATCATTCATCTTAGACAACTTGTTGACAAAAGATGTATCAGCAAGGATCTACGGGCAAGCCTATCCATTTAACTAGAATTCTGTTTTGACAGCCTAAGCTCGTCTCCCAAAGCTGTTAAGTTTCAGGAACTCAGCTGATTTGCTTATGAATATACCTGAAGGTACATTCCGGAAAAGATTGGTAGGCCAGGTGAAAAAAATGGTCAACGGAATAACATCGTATTATTTCAGTTCTGATATCCTACATGGGTTTTTGAAGTTTACTATAAAATAAAATGAATATCTTGAAAGAGTTGGAACAAAATGTTCTGCATGGAAACATCGAAAAATAGGTTTCAATTTCTGTGGATAAAAATTGTATGTAAAAGAACAAAATGTATCAGAAAAGCTAGGCTGTCGGTTCTTATTTATCAAACAAAAACGAATACATAAAAAAGAACGTGAATGTATCAAAGACCAAAAATAATGTATTTTGTGTTTTCTTACATGTGGGTTTTTTTTCATGCGACTTTTCTTCTAAAAATAAATAAAAAATGCGTAAGATGTCATATTTAAGAATTAAGTAACTAAAATGTCAACTTATTTTACAAAAATATCTTAAACGCTTTTTAAAATATTGGTGTGGTGTAAGATAATTACATACAAACATTTAAGTTTTTTTTTTTTCATTTTAAAAATCTTATTTTGCTTTTTAACAGAAATTTAATGGAATAATCAATTAATCGTTGGGAGAATCATTTTATCTTGTCTTCATTTTTAGTGCATACATATACCTCAAAAAAACATATTATTATCTTTTTATTTAAATGAGTGCCTAAAATTAGTTTCCTCTTTGCTGGTATTGTTAATTATGTATTTTGTGTTCATAACGCAATGAGTTATCAATAGTAATGAAGGATTTTATAATTTTATTAAAATGTATTGCTATGTATTGTCATGATTTTAAATAAGAAAAAAAGAAATAAATACTTTTACAATTTTATTTTGTACAGAAATTAAAAATATTTTTTAAAAAAGTATTAAGTTTTGTAACTTAGTTAATATTTTCATCTACTTGAACAGAATTTTTTACGTTTTGCAGTCTGTAGTTTTTATCTAATTATTACAAACTAAACTATATATATATATATATATATATATATATATATATTGCGCAAACATTATATTTTATTGATTTATGAGGTGAAATCTACTATAAGTAGGAATTATACTTTCTCAGTAATTCAATTTCACCGAAACAGCATTCATCAAACTTAATACTATGCTCTTATAACAAAACTATTTCCAAAGTTAGTTCGCACTCTGAAGTGTTTTGTTAAAGTAATAGTTAAATAAAGTTGGGATATAAAAAAGCAATAAGAAAGGAAAAACAGTGGAAGCATCTATACCTTGCTTCATTAGATGGGTCCACAATTTGTCCATTTCTTCTCCAAATGAATCTCATTGGTCTGTCTCCATTAGGTGAGCATTCTATTGTGCATCGTTCTCCACGTCTGGCACTTAGAACCATGAATTTAGAATGAAACTGGGGTGCACCTTTAAAGATACGTGAAATATCATTAATTTTGTAAATAAAAGAGATAGCGAGAGAAAGAATTAATTATAGAGGAACACGTATTAATATGAATTAATCAGTTGTAATATTTAGTTTAAAATATCTACCACTAAATATTTTTAACAGAATGGAGAATTTTTTCGAGTAAATGTACGCTGGTATGAAAATTTGATTCTACGATCCTACTGTATAGAAAATATTAGCAGAAAATTAAATAAAATGTTTTTCCCAAAAAACTAATTTTTTTTAAATTGTAAAAATTTTTTTTAGACGATACTAGATTAAAAATAATTCTTTTTTAAAAATATGAAAAAAAAAAATTGCTATAATTTTTTCCTCGGTAATTTTTTTTTTTGCACTTAACAGGTTATTAAAACTTTTTTTAGATATTTTACCAATATATAAAAAGATAACTTACATTGATACCAAAAATTAAATTTTCCCCTTTTTTTTATAACATCTAATTCAAAAATTCTAAACCCTTTTTAAAAAGAGTCTCATATTTTTTAAAGTTTTAAAAAAATGTTTTTGTTTTAATATTTACTGATTTTTTTGAACTTTGTTTTTTTGAAAAGTTTTAAATGGCGTTTCCCAAAAATTCAAGATCATTTTGGTTTTTCGCGTCTTAATAAAAGGGGGAAAACCCAAAACGGTTTATTTCTATTTTTAAAACCAGTTTTCCCTTTTGCTTAAACACGTGACTTTTTTTAAAAAAGTTTTTTTAACTTTGGGAAAAAAAGCGTGATATTTGAATAAATCCCTCTCTTGTATTTTGGAACTGTATGAGAAGAATGCTCGAATTAATGATATAATCACGAACAAGCCTTTTTAATTTTTCGGCCACGATCACTTATTCACCTCTAATTAAAAAGTAAATTTTTTGCGGGAAAATATATTTTTTATATATAATTACACATTTACACATGCATTTGGTACTGTTATTGTTTCCACTTGTACGGTATTTTTAAAATTAATTTGGGCTTACTAATTATTTAAAACATTTAAATAACTAATGCTTATTTCAAGGTCAAACTAATGATGTATTAAATGAAATAATATACTTACTATGTACTGTGAATCGAACTACTGTACTTAGACCCGATCCAACACCATTGTTTGCTTCACAAAGATAAAATCCTGCATCAGAAGTTTCCACACTTCGAAAATTTAACGATCCATTTACAAGAATATGAACATGAGAACTACTAACAATTGTTTTAAATCTGTCAGGAGGATGATCTAGAAAGATATCAAAAAAGAAATAATAGAGGTAAATAGATGGATAAAACATTACAATATTGCTTTAAAAATTTTCGAGACAATCTATGAAATTCATGATAAAATTCAGTAAGTTTTGGAAAATATTAATATTTAATATTTATTTCAATAACACATAAATATAGTTAATGTTGTTACAAATTAATCTTTCCAAGATTTATTTGGAATTAAGGATCATTTCGTAAACAGAGAAGCAATCTTTTCTTCAATGATCTGCAGTTCAAGATCAATTTCTTTTTATTTTTCCAAAAAAATCTCATTAAATTGAATTTTATATAATGCTAAGAATGTAATGTGTTTCATGAAACTAATAATTAATTTTCATAATTTTTTAAGCCAAAGAATTGTTTTGGGAATAAGTATCCACAGTTATATATTCTTAAATACATCTAGAATACAATTACAGTATTTCATAAAAATACTAATTAATTAAATAAAAATTATTTTACTGATTTTTAAGAGTTAATTTTTACAGTGGAAGCAAAATCAAGTCTTTTAATTTTATAAATTTCATTATTTTGAATAAAGTATTTTATAAACATGATTATCAATTCAAATTTTTAATGAATTATTCCTTCTTCTCCCTGTCTAATGAAATTTCAAACGGACTCTATAGTTTAAGTTATTAAAAATAATTTTTGGAGTAATTTTTATTAATTTAAGTAGCATTATTAATTGATATTTTCATCTCGTTTTTTCCATATTCCTGTAAATGTATGTACATGTTTTAGATTTTCATAATTTTAAATGATATATTAGTTAAGAAAGAAGAATGAGAAAAATATTAGCATTTGCAACAAATAAAATCTATATATAACAAAAACTTCAATCAAAATAACAATACAATTAGAATGAAAAAAAAATCACCGAGTCTTTTAGAAAGTGCAACAAAGCAGGCTTAACACAAAAGTATTTAATACCCTATTCCTTAATCAGATGGAAAATCAAGGCTCTTTGATCTAGAGAAAAAAGTAAAGAATTTCACCAAATTAATCTCTGATGCTAATTAACGCGCAGCTTGTCGAACAGGCACAAAACCTACTTTCTTCTTATCTTTCAATCAACGACAATAGAAAGTAAAAAGAAAGTGTCGCTCTACCTACAACTTGCCACAAGCAGCAAGCTCACTTAACGAAAATCTTTTTTAAATTAATTCAACAGCAGCTGATTAATCACTTGTGTCAGCACTTTAAAACAAGGGAAAAACAAGACACGAGACTTTTCTTTGGGTCACTTTGGGGTTTTGGGGAAAAAAGAGGGGGATAGGACCCGTAGCGACTTTCCAACGTACGGGGGTTTGGGGGGCACCCTCCCCCCCTGGCAATCAAATTTTCCTGATCAAAACCCGCTACCGGGATCGTGTCGGGGGGCCAGAATCCGCGGGGGAGGAACCCGATCAAAAAAAAACAAAATTTATTGTTAGTTTCTTCTTCCTGTTTCTTCTTTTTTTCAAAAATATCGAACCACTTTGTTGACGTTTGACCAGAGTCTGAATCTGTCGAATAACTGAAAATAAGTTTTGGTTTTTGATGGAATCCCCACAATGCAGTTAGAAAGAAATAATATCAATAAAAATAAAAGAAAGAATTGTTTTGTTTACTTTGTGGACAAAGCGGAAGAATTTATGGTATTTTTTTCTCCTTTAGAAATAAATAAGTTTTTTCTTTAGTTTCTTGTGATTGCTTTTCTAAGACATATCAGAGCATGTTTGTCATGGAACAATGCGATGTATCATCTTTACGGATTTAAACGTAACAGAATTGTTTCTGGTAATTAATTTCTCTATTTATTTAAAAACTTTATTTTTATTTTTAAAACTATTTGTATTTGATCATATATTTTTTAGTTTAAAATTAATTTGAATGTTAGAGCTCAAGTAGAAATAAGTTAACGTAAAAGAAAATATTACTAAGAAATTTTCATACAAACAAAATTGCGCTAATAATAATTTTGTACATATACAATGTATGCATTTTAGGCACACTTCAGTTAAAGTGCAAAATTTTTTAATTATTAATATTTATTCCTTTAAAAAAGGACCACAATCACACAGAAAACGACCGTATCCCTTTTCGGCTACTTGAAACAACCACATTTTATTACCATTATCGAAAGGCAATTTTAAATCATTGAACCTAGAATTGAATATATCATTTTTAAAAAATAAACTGGGATTTGTATAAATGTTTATCTGAATATTTTTGTACAATCAAAGTGTTTGTAGCTTTCTATAATTACGAAATAACAGATACTGAATCATCCAGAATTAAAACATTGCAAATGAAATCACTTCAAAATATCTGATAAAATTAAAATGTTTTTTTTGTGGGTTTTATCCTTTATGTTCGATGTTGAACAAAAGAACGGCAACAATAATAAAAACATAGAAGAAAAACATTCCGTAAATTTTCTAAAAGCTAATACTGCGTTTCATTCACTAGAGAGCTGATAAACGACTTAAAGGTATCCGACTACGTTCGGAATTACGATTTTGCAAAAGCATTTAAAGGGATAATACTTATGATATTTAGTCACTTAGATTAGAAAACGTATATGAAATTGTTTAAGAATATTATTACAGTAAAAAAATATTTACGTACAATATTTTGACAAAAAATGACCATAGAATGACCCATTTTCAAAACATTTTCCATTTATGAAAAATACTTCTATTATAATAATAATTGGCCTGTATATATATAGCTCAGACTTCTGTACAGAGGCTGAACTAGGATTTTTGAAATATACAACTTAGAAGTGGAATTTTTCATATTTTACTACAATAGAGGGGAGAAATTTTAAGAAAAAAAACCGATGATAATCATTTCAATTGGTAGTAACTCTGAAAATAATGTGAATTTTTCAAAAGTCCTATAGTTCAGACTCTCTAGAGGTCATTACTTTTATATAAACAAAATATTATTATTATAGAAGTATTTTTATGAAATGAAGGATTGAAAAAAGATTATTTTAAGTTAATTTTTTGCCAAAATATTGTACTTAAATAAATTCTTTTTGTCAAAATATCCTTAAAACAATTTTATATATGTATTCTAATCTAAGTGACACTAAATATCATGAAAATTATCCATTTATGCGCTTTTTTAAAATCACGGTTCCGAACGTAACTGGATACCTTAATACATTTACCAAATGATTAAAAAGTGTAACTTGATTTAGTATTAATACTTAAACTATAAGTAAATCTTAATTCTATCTTACTTATAAAAATGTATATTTTCTAATAGATTATCATTTATCTACTTTTTTTAATTATCAAAACAACATATTTAAGTATTTTAGGTGATTTGAAATGTTTATCCATTGCTTAAGAAATTCTCCAAAAAACGCTTAGCATTTATTAAGAGGCAAAAATAATTGTTTTTCGCTAAGTCATTACTAAATACTTTTATTAACTATAAACAATATTTCAATAACTTTCGGAACAGTAGCAAATTTATTGATATGGAAACTGAACTGAGTTTTACTTTAAGAAATTACGGACTGATATTTCAGAACCAAAAAAATATATATATGTATTCAATTTTATTTTTTAATTAAATTTTATCTGAGAGACAATTATAAGACTCAAATGTATAATTAGATTTTCTTTTTCTTGCTTCTTAAGTTTTGTGTTGAAAGGAATTTTTGAATAATAAATTACACTAAAAAAGCAATATTGAAAGCATTTCACAAATTTTGAAAAATATCACATTGAGAAAAATTTGCAAGTTTATTAAATTTTAATTAAGTTATTTATGATTAAATATATGTTTTGTAAAATTTTATAATAAAGTAAAGAAAAGAGAATAACTAAAAATGTTAAGGAAGAAAAAGTATGTTTTATTCATCCTTAAGCCTTTGTATATACAAAATGTTAACTTCTATATTCTAAAAGCGTTTAACATAACAAAATGATTCAATATAATGCTGAACAGAATATATTCCGATTGGTTGAGAGAAACTCCTAGCGTCATAATTAAATTCATTTCAAATTTAATAATTTGATTAAAAATGAAAATCCATTAAATAATTTATCTTCTCTTATACTTTTAATAATTATCGTTTTATTCTCTATTTTAATTAAGTGCAGGTAATTCAAGCAAGATTTTAGAAGCCAAAATAACATTTTATATTAGTTCAATTGAAGGATCTTTTAAGCGAAACTCGCAAATGATAATTTAAATATCTGAAAGATTTTTAAGTAAGATAATTCACTTAAACTTGTTTGTTTTTCAGAAATTTTAATTAAATGTGTTCATCCAAAAGAGTGTAAAATGAGGAATGAATTCCTTTCTACGTTTCTGAAACTAAGCGAAAGCAATTACAATAATTTTTTAAAATAATAATTACTAGGAATATATTAATGACTTCTCTGTGCTTAAGGCAAGTTTATTTGCTTTATTAACCACTGGAGTGTTTTTCTGCTATTTTCTAATAAAGACAAAAAATATTGTAAAGACGAAATGATTTATGTGCATACAGAAACGTTCAACGAACAAAGTAATAGCAAATATTTAAGTTGAAATAAATGAACTAATTCACATTTTTGATAAAGTTTAATTAAAATTTATCGAACTATTTGCATTTAAAACTTATGCATATGCATTGTACGTATGGATTATTTAATTTTAGTATATATCGTCATAATATATCTTCAAAAATTAAACATATTATTGCATAAAAAATCTTACGAAGGATTAATTAATTAGCTAAATTTTTGATGTTGTAAAATATGTGATTTATGGAATAAATGGGAATATAACAATTAAAAATTAATTATAAATTGCGTGTATAAAACGAAAAAAACAAACAATAATGTTAAATAACGTGTAATATAAATTAAAGGACATGAATCTTATTTTTCAATAATAAGTACTTAATATTTTTGTAAAGAACTATTCATATTTTATAAGTAATCAAATAAAGCTCGCATTAAATTTAATTGTAGTACAACAAATTAAGTGAAATAATTTTTAAAAATTATTGTAAACTCTTATTGATTTATTAAACCAATAAATAAGGGGTGATGAGGAACTGTATAATGATGCAAATGCCTTCCCCATTCAATACTCCAATGTCCACATCAAAAATACCTCTCTTCTAAGTTTTTTTAAGGGTGTTTGTTTCATTAAAACCAATTATACATTATATGTATACAGTTTTAATAAGTTAATTATGCACACACATATACATGTATATAATGCCATGTGAAATAAACAATTTTAAAAATTCTTCAACTCATTAAATATACTTAAAAGAAAAGATGTTATGTATGCTTAATTTTTAATTAATTAATTAATATCACAAGTTTAAAGATTAAAAATCGAACAATTTAATATCTTGCATAGAAAAAAATTTGTTAATTACTGAATTTCGTAGGGGAATTTAATTTAGTTGAAAAAACTAAGCCAAGAAATGTTTATCCATTTAATCGAAACCATCAAATAAGCATAGGGTTTTCACTATGTATAGGTAGAAAAATAAATGCATAAATAGAAAATTTGCAATAAAATAGATTAGATGATTAAAAAGAAAGATAAATGGAAATAAATTAATTTGAGGGAGAATTCTACTCTGCTAGCTGTTTTATAAATTGTTTTTTGTTGGTTAATTATAGAGAATATTGATATAGTATTTCAAACATTTTTATTGAGCATTAATTTCCTACATAATTATTTAACTCTAAAGAAATTTTCTGAAAAAAAATTTAAATGCAATTCTTATACATAATTATTTTAATTATTCCTTTTTGCATAAGAAATTATAAATTTTTAAATAATAAAATATCTGAATATAATGAAAACACTTTTGACCATGAATGTAATTTCTTTCGAATACCATAATATTAAGCTTAATTTTCATTATAAATCAGCTTCCAAATTCATTTAACTCTTATCAACATTGAGTAAATTGAAATAAATTTACTGGAGTACTGGATGTGTTCAAAATTTTACTTAGTTATTAATTTTCCATTTTAAACAGTTAAGAGCTTTAGGGGAATTCACATAACATATATTTATATTTGAAGTATCAGATAGCATATGAAAGATATCGACTGAAACCTAACTCATTTTCCGTAGAATAGTAAAATAGACTCATAATTAGATGAAATCTTACTTATTAAATTTTTTTCATAAAAGGCTGTATATTAGCACGCAAGCCATTGCAGACATGGTTGAGTGCCAAATATGAAAGCCATTTTACTGTGCATCATCTATTGTAAAGGCTCTCACTACCAAATTTTGACGTATAAGCTATAAATAATAATTTCTCAATGTAAAACTAAAAGTTCACTGTACTTAGGTGTAATAAAACCTTAAATAAGCATAAAAATATGAGTAATAATATATATATATATATATATATATATATATATAGTCTTATCCTCAACAAACAAGAGATAACTTCCAACAATCACATTCGAAAAACACATAGACAGTAGGAAAATCACACAATGAAGGACATATGAGCAACCGAGATATTAAAAATTATAAAATGGATGTTGCAGTATTATAAAAATTGCTGACTTAGTACAGCTATTATATAAAATATTTTATATAAAAGTAGGGTTGAACGTGTTTTGGCCACCCAACCTTCCCCTTTATGTAAAAAAACTGGGGCAAAACCTATTGAAAGTAATGGATAGGAATATCTAAATCCATTACAAGATAGAGGTAACTTACCTAAAAAATGCACTTAAATATATATATATATATATATGTTTAATGAACCAAAGAAATGATATATTTTTAATTGAAATGAGAGATAGAGGTAGATAAAGAAACTGATGGAGAATATTTTGTTTATTTTCTTCAAACATGGTGCAATTTAAAAAAGAAAAAATGATTTAAAAGCTAGACATATATATTTTAACGCTCTTTCTACTGTAATTATCTGAAGTATTTCTACGAGAGGCTTTATGTCCAGTAATTACCTTTAACGATAAGTATAGCACTATAAGATCCCGTTCCTACGTCATTGGTTGCTAGGCAAGAATAGTTTCCATTATGTCTGTGTCCCAGCGATTTTATGGTTATAGTTGAAACAAATCCTTCTTCTGCAGGAATTATAGTCGCATCCAATGCTTTCTCGTCTAAAGGAATACCGTCTTTTAGCCATCGAGTGGTCAAAGGTCCGTCACCTGCTACTACTATGCACGTCACAGCTGTCCTCATTCCCTCATGCAGATTATCTTGGAATGAAAATTTGGATACTTTTGGCTTGGCTATAAAATAAAACAATAAGATGTTGAACAAGAAAATATTAAGGATATATGCATGGGAAATATATATATTTAACAATCAATACTAAAATAAAGATATTTTTTTTTTAAGAAAATCGTGGAAATAAAATATTTTTAAATTCAAAATTCTTATTCATTTCTATTTTTTCCCTACATATAGTGTTTTATTCATTAAATATTCAAAATAATAGAAAAATAGTACATAAAAGTTTCACTTTTTTATCATTTAGCTTTAAATATTACTATTTGTTAATAATTATATCAATTTAAACACACAGTTCATCAACATACTACTTTATACAGTGCATAATATAAAGAAAGAATGCATCAAGAAAGAGTTAAGTAATTTTGGAACGAAAATCGGTTTAGACTTAATACATGTATTTATTACGAAATGCTAATAGGAATTGAGTAATATTTTGGATAATGCAGGCCACACAACTGCAAAGAAGAAAAAAAAAGTCAATTATGCGTTAGACCACATCTGGTCTTGATGTAAAATGTTATACGGCTAAACACTAACTTATATAGTTGTCAAATGCTCTCCTGTGGAATGGTCAGCCACACACAATCCAATTAGCGAGATAGATTGGTGCAATCGGGGGAGGGGGATTAGAGACGAATATAGATCAGAACCCAAATATACTCTAAAGGAGAGAGACCTTACGATCAATTCAGCCAGGAAAATAATTGAAGAAGCCCAAAAACCAGCAGCAAAAAGGCATATATTGCGAAACCAGAATCAGCTTTTGAAATACAGTGGTACCTCGCATACAGGTGCCCCAACATACGAGTTTTTCGAGATACGAGCCGATGAGCAAGTGATTTTTGCTTTAGTTACGAGGGGGGAAATTCGAGATACGAGGGCCCGGGTTTGGTTCGTTCGGTAGTCCATGGGTCTAGAGGTGGAAAGAGGGCGTGAACGGCTATCGAGGAACACCCAGGGAACCAAAAAACTGAGGAGATACAAGGTTACAGTCACATCAGCATACTGAGGTTATCAAGAAATTGGGTTTTTAGGAGTCAGAGGAGGAGGTTATTTCTAAAGTGAGATAAAAGGGGGATCTTAGGAATGTGGAGAGGTTTCACAGTTCTTTGGGAAAAAAACACCCAAAAAAAAGTTCAACGGTCGTGCATCTGACCTTTTATGACCTTGCCTAACTCATTTCCCGGGAAAATTCTGAGGGGGGAGGAAGAAACAAACCTCCTTGGACTGTTTTTCTAAACGGCCTACAGGTGAAAGCGGAAAAATGTGCGAAAAAAGGGAAAGACCAGTGAGGGATATCTAATTTATTTCTTTACATTCTCTTTTTTTTTTTTGTGCAATAAATATTTGATATTTATAAATACGTTTTATTATTCAAAACCACGTAACAAAAATAACGGTTTTAAAATTTTGGAGGTTGGAACGGGTTAATGGTAGTTCAATTGTTTTGTATGGGGAAATTTGCTTCGAGATACGAGTAATTCAAGATACGAGCAAGGTTGCGGAACGAATTAAACTCGTATGTCGAGGTACCACTGTACAAGTTTAAGACACTTTGAAAGGAAGGACAACCCAATAAGGCGTAGAATATCGTCGAAAATGACCATGCTATCATGCTATAAAAGTGTTATGGATGAGAAAAAGAATGACATACAATTTAAAGGTTTCCTCACCTCACTAATCCTAGTTGTCGGGTTGCATGACTGAAATGACCATGATATCATGCTATAAAAAGTGTTATGGATGAGAAAAAGAATGACATACAATTTAATATGGTTCCTCACCTCACTAGTCCTAGTTGTTGGGTTGCATGGGGGGCATGACCAGACTCGCCAGACCGCTGTTTGGAAGAATACAACATGTTCGGGGCATGGGGGTTCAGTGCGAAATAGGATTTATCGCTGAAATTAATTTAAAGCCGAATGTTGTTGATATCATCGAATACACATCTGGATGTATTCAAAACGAAACTCTAATTGGAACTGAATAATATATCAGAGGGATGAGCGAAAAAATGCTGTAGTCCACATATGGTCTTGATGCAAACTGTTATCGACTAAACTAAAACTCTCAATTGTCCTCCTGCAAAAAGGCTGCCAATGTCAGATCGAAAATTTGAAAACTATGGAAAAAAAAACCAAAGGGCGAAGGGCAGTGTGCTTTCGTGTCTTTGCATAGGGATCGTTGATTCGTTTATCGAATGGCCATCGATGTAATTGGTGTCCCGGTTTCAAGAAATCATAGGAATTATGAGAGTTGATGGAAAATCATTCTCTCATTCTCCTCACGTTCTATCATTAATCTCTTGATGCAATCTTTTGATCTTTGTCGGCCATGGGTTTACCCTTATTGCCCCAAAAATGTCAAATACAACATCATTCTGAAGTTTCGGGGTTCTGCAAAAAATCCTCCCTTCCTTTAGCCCATGGGGCCTTTTCTCTGACGACATCTGTTCGTACTGTTTGCGAATTCATCAGCAAGATATTGGTACAATTAATTCCGATCAAAAGATTTTGTGGGAATAATATTTTATAACATTCTTCTAATTCTTCTTCACAACTGCTTAATAAATATAGCTAGTCATTAAGCAAAACTATATATATAATTAGCTTTTATTTAAGTCTTTAAATCATCAAAAACTCTTACAAAAACTATATTCAAAAGAATTCATGATTTTTGTTTTCATAAAAATGAAAGTAATCTGTAAAATTTTAGTATCTGACGCAGAAAGCGTATTCACAATTTGTGTCAAAATATAATAAAATAAAACTACACTCAATTCCTGAAAATTGAAAACAAAGGGAAACCACGCTGCTGCATTGAATTAATGGTCTGTAAAAGAGCAACTAGAATCATGTTAAAGAAGTTATCATAAATACTGAAAACACATTTAAGCAACTCACTAATAAAAGTTAAATCATTTTGAAAATTTTCAAATCAAATACATTTAATCTATAAAATAAACCCCCCGTTGTGAATACCAAATGTGTAAAAAAAAGCAACGGACTTTTTTTTTATACAAATAGC